>JADRCD010208405.1:3571-15460 GCA_019843815.1 Montemys delectorum | reverse complement strand
AGGCCCTGGGGAGGTGATGGCCAGAGAAATGGTACCTGGAGAACCACTGAGGCCCTGGGGAGGTGATGGCTTACCACTCAGGAAGGCAGGCAAGAAGAAGCCCTTGGACCTGTACAGGGTGGATGCCCTGCCAGTTACTGTGATTTTCTTGCTGTTGTCTGACCAAATGCCATGCAAGCTCCAAACAGCCCCTTGGAAGTAACACTCTGCTACCTTACAGGTGGTCTAGAGCTTAGTAATTAGTGTTTCTAAGCACAAATGGCATAAGCAAAGCTGAATTATTGATGTTTTTGAGGACTTGCTACTTTACAGATCTGACCCTTATTCTCACTCTGCCTCAGTCTCACCACAGTCACGTAGCCTTGTCTGTCATTCCTAGTCCCACAAGGTTACGTGGGATAAATAGGAAATTCACCTTAGACCCCAGAGTGTCATGAACACACTAGAAGGGCTCACAGAAACATTATTGATGAGATCATTTATTTTAAAAAGGTCTGAGTTCTTCTCAGTGTGAAAAAATAAAATATACCTTGTTATGGAAGGTAAGAATAGTCAGCAAAGGGCAGTGCCATCATCGTGTGTCCCTCGCCTCTGTGCTGTGCTGTTAAACACAAAGCCCCTTTGTTCTCTTCAGGGCTTCGGCCTCACTACTCCTTTTTAAATCATTACTGTTGTTTCTCCTCTTTTAAATGCCCTGAGGTTTTCACAGCCAAGTCCTAACTTACAGTAGTGAAGGCCTGGAAAGGGGAAATTCACTGAGCAGCATTTGCCTTTTGAAGAGTGGGTAGAGTCCTCCAAGCCTGAGGGACACTTTCATGAAGCAGAGCTTGCACAGAAAGGCCCTTTGCAGGGGGTGGAAGTGACCCTTAGATGGCAAACAACCATCCAGCCACAGGCTCTATCTTGAAAGGGACTTCCTCGGGGCTTTAGACACACAGTGCAAACACAGCCTTGGAGTGAAGACACAACAGAAAGTTAACTGAAGAGAGCCTCAGATCTGCCCCCAAAGCCCTTTATAGATATGCCACCAATTGGTCCCCAAACTAAGGAACTTTATAGTTCAGTGTGACTTAGGTTAGAGATAAAGCCAGAAACTTTATATTCCTCCCCGACCCCCATCAGTTCGTGGATTTCTCCCATCTGCTGAGATCTCTCTGAGAAGATAGAATAAGTGTGTATGAGCATTCGCATTAAGTGCATACACTCTGGCCCCTTGTGGTGGCGCATGCAATGTCATCCCAGCAACTGGAAGGTGGAGACAGGAAGATGGGGAGCTTAGAGGGAAGCACCGGCCACACGGCAAGTCTGAAGCTGAGCTATACGAGGCCTTACCTCACAGTACACACACACACACACACACACACACACACACACACACACACAAATGGTTTCAGCAGTGTCTCTTCTCTTTCCTCCTCCAGTTTCTCTTCTCTACAAGGGAGTCATGATTACACTAACAGAGTTAAAATGCCTAGCGGACGCTCAGTCATCCTACCACATACTGAAGCCGTGGTGGGACGTCTTCTGGTATTACATCACGCTCATCATGCTGTTGGTGGCTGTGCTGGCCGGAGCCCTGCAGCTCACCCAGAGCAGGGTTCTGTGCTGTCTTCCCTGTAAGGTGGAATTTGACAATCAGTGCGCTGTGCCTTGGGACCTCCTGAAAGCCAGCGAGAACGCATCTTCTAACTCGGGCCTGCCGCTCCCGCTGCCGCTCCGGATCCAGAACGACCTCCACCGGCAGCAGTACTCCTACATCGATGCTGTCTGCTATGAGAAACAGCTCCATTGGTTCGCCAAGTTTTTCCCCTATCTGGTGCTTCTGCACACCCTCATCTTTGCAGCCTGCAGCAACTTCTGGCTTCACTACCCCAGCACCAGCTCCAGGCTGGAGCACTTTGTGTCCATCCTCCACAAGTGCTTCGATTCTCCGTGGACCACACGTGCCCTGTCAGAGACAGTGGCCGAACAGTCAGTGAGGCCCCTGAAGCTCTCCAAGTCCAAAACCTTGCTGTCAACCTCAGGGGGCTCCGCCGACATTGACGCCAGCAAGCAGTCGTTGCCCTACCCACAGCCAGGCCTGGAGTCACCTGGCGTAGAAAGCCCAACTTCTAGTGTCCTGGACAAGAAGGAGGGCGAACAAGCCAAAGCCATCTTTGAAAAAGTGAAGAGGTTCCGCCTGCATGTGGAGCAGAGGGACATCATCTACCGGGTGTATCTGAAGCAGATAATCGTCAAAGTCATCCTGTTTGTCCTTATTATAACTTACGTCCCATACTTTCTCAGTTACATAACTCTTGAAATTGACTGTTCGATCGATGTGCAGGCATTTACAGGCTATAAGCGCTACCAGTGTGTCTACTCCTTGGCAGAAATCTTCAAGGTCCTGGCTTCATTTTACGTCATTCTGGTGATGCTTTATGGTCTCACATCCTCCTACAGCCTGTGGTGGATGCTGAGGAGTTCCTTGAAGCAGTACTCCTTTGAGGCTCTCAGGGAGAAAAGCAACTACAGCGATATCCCCGATGTCAAGAACGACTTTGCCTTCATCCTCCACCTGGCTGACCAGTACGACCCCCTGTACTCTAAGCGCTTCTCCATCTTCCTGTCGGAGGTCAGTGAGAACAAACTGAAACAGATCAACCTCAACAACGAGTGGACCGTGGAGAGACTCAAGAGCAAGCTTGTGAAAAACTCCCAGGACAAGATCGAGCTGCATCTCTTCATGCTCAACGGCCTTCCAGATAACGTCTTTGAGTTAACAGAGATGGAAGTGCTGAGCCTGGAGCTCATCCCTGAGGTCAAGCTGCCAGCTGCCGTCTCTCAGCTTGTCAACCTCAGGGAGCTCCACGTGTACCATTCGTCCCTGGTGGTCGACCATCCTGCCCTGGCCTTTCTAGAGGAGAACTTAAGAATCCTCCGCCTGAAATTTACCGAAATGGGGAAGATTCCACGCTGGGTATTCCACCTGAAGAACCTCAAGGAACTGTACCTGTCGGGCTGCGTTCTCCCAGAGCAGCTGAGCACCATGCACCCGGAGGGCTTCCAGGACTTGAAGAACCTGAGGACACTCTACTTGAAGAGCAGCCTGTCCCGGATCCCTCAGGTGGTGACAGACCTGCTGCCCTGCCTGCAGAAGCTGTCCCTTGATAACGAGGGAAGCAAACTGGTCGTGCTGAACAACCTGAAGAAGATGGTCAATCTGAAAAGCCTGGAGCTTCTCAGCTGTGACCTGGAGCGCATTCCCCATTCCATTTTTAGCCTGAACAACCTGCATGAGTTGGACCTGAAGGAAAACAACCTCAAGACAGTAGAGGAGATCATCAGCTTCCAGCACCTGCCAGGCCTCTCCTGCCTGAAGCTCTGGCACAATAACATCGCATACATCCCCGCGCAGATCGGGGCGCTGTCTAACCTGGAGCAGCTCTTCCTGGGTCACAACAACATCGAGAGTCTGCCCTTGCAGCTTTTTCTATGCACCAAACTACACTACTTGGATCTGAGCTACAACCATCTGACCTTCATTCCTGAGGAAATCCAGTACCTGACCAATCTGCAGTACTTTGCTGTGACCAACAACAATGTGAGTAAACCTGCCCTTCCCCTCGTCAGCCAGTAGGAGGCTGTGCTGAGCTTGAGGTGTGTGACACGGGGAAGCTTGTGGACAGGCGGCTGTGCTAAGCCTTATCCCAGCTGAACCTCGGCTCCTGTGACCCTGATGACTTACCAAAGCCCTGAGCGTCAGATTCTCATCTCATGGGTATCTGAACAAACATCAGGCTCAGCGGGCTCAGCGGGCTCAGCGGGCTCAGTGGGCTTAGCGGGCTCAGCGGGCATTCCATTCACCCTCTCCCTGCATTTCCTGCACAGATACCATTGCTAAAGTACTTAAACTCATTTACTAGTGGTAGCATAGCTGACTTTTGTTTGGGAAGATCTTGAGTATTTAGAAAGCTTTAGATAAGTAGAAAATTACCAAATTTTAGAAAATTTGAGTAAATTTTTTGTTACCAAAAATAACCCTTTAAACTGGTAGTACTATAAATTATTCATAAATTCTTATTGTTACGCAGTTAGAGAAAAAAATATTTGCAGTCTGCATGTGTATCTAAAAAGACAATTCAAAATGAAAGGCCTGGTTCCGTAATGTGAGGCCAGGGGCTTCCTGGAGTCTCCTCTCCAGCACCCACATTTAAGCACAAACCATAATTTACAACAATTAAGGAAGGGAGTTTGTGTTGCCCTTTCAAAATGCTGAGACTCAGACATAAAAGAAGTGTGCCCAGCCTGTGATAAGTGAGAAATCCCTTAGAGTTTGAGAGTTACGATTACAGTAGGAGCAGTTCCGACTAGCAGTATACATGAGTTGTCCAAAAAGCCCGTTAAAATACACATTGTATGAAGCCTTCTGCAGATATGCGCGCACACACACACACACACACACACACACACACTTACTTCATATTTTTTCCCAAATTAAAAACGGTATAGATACTAAACAGTCATTATGCTTTGTGGGACATGATTAAGCAAATTAAGACAACTGATACTTTTGATGCCGAGTTTCTGAACTTCTTAGCCATGTCTGAAAGTGTTCTCACACACAAAGGAGGATACATTATAGCATAGGAAAGTCTTAGCTTTCTAATAGGCCAAAGTAGAATGGTATAGCCTTGTTTGCCTCCTTTCTGAAACCTGAGAGGGCCTATCGCTAAGCACCCCAGGGTGAACATGACACCTGTAAATAGGCCAGGAACACTTCCTTCAGGGTGCAGAATAAAGAGCAAAGGGTTGGGATGACCATCGAGGAGGATACTTCAGGGTGGAGGTTTCCCTGTGGTTCCCCACCACACCCCCATGTCTGTGCACACAGTAAACTCTAATCAAAGGCAGTGGGTCACAAAAGAAAGGTATTAGGTCTGCTCAGCTGGGAAGGGTGCTTTCCACCGTGCCTGGCAGCCTGAGTGTAAGGCCAGGACTTCATGGTGGGAGGAGGAGAGAAAGGTATTTCTTGCAAGTTGTCTTCTGGCCAGGACATTAGTATGGCTCACGTGCATCCACCCCCATAAATACATACAGTAAATGGATGGATGGATGGATAGATAGATAGATAGATAGATAGATGGATGGATGATAGGGCGCTTGAGAAAAGGTGGTTCAGAGAGAGTAGAGGTGAGAGATGAAGATTGCAGGAGAAACTTTCTTTAACAGAGTGTGTGCTAGGAATTGGGAAAGAATGAGTAACTTTTTTAAAAAAAAAAAAAATATTGTTGTAAAAAGAAATTAGTTTGGCCAGGCAGTGGGAGGTTGGGGGAGAGGCAGAGAAAATATTCTGCCGTATTCATGTTCAAATATTTCAAATGTTAGTGAATGGAAAGTCGGGGTAAGCTTTCTTATCTGGCCACACCGTCCCCAGGAAACTGAATGTGCTTTTGACGGGAAGAAGGTGCCGATGGGATGGGAAGAAGGTGCCGATGGGACGGGAAGAAGGTGCCGATGGGACCTGTCTAGGCTGGTTTTCAGCCACTCAGTGGGACGACGGTTAAGGAAAGGCGGGGGTTTAAGGGGTAGATGCCGATATTGAAGTATCATCTAACCTTAAAATTCTCACAGTTCTGTAGGGGAAACTGAAATATTCATGAAAATTATAAAATAGGCATTCATAATGGGTTTATTATACTATGAGTAAGAGAGCACTCACTAAGAGGACAATAAGCAGCACATAGTATCACTGGAAAGTGAAGTCTGCAAAACCAAACCTGGGGAATAGTCAGGAAGAAAGAAAGGCAGGGAAGGGGCCAGCTGAGGTCCAGCATAGCCTTACCACACTAACAGCACTCTGATGACTGCGCTGGGCCTAGGCGCCGCTCTAGAAACTATGGTAGTCCCTGCCCCCCACCAAAGGGAGTCCGTGCTGTTGCTCTTTCCTCTCTGCAACAGTGCCAGTCTCAAGTTCAAATGTAAACATCAGATTCTCATGTCCGGAACACTGTTCTCTAGAAGCAGGGGGCCTAGGGACACAAGAATAGGATAGTGTCTGTTTCTTGTATAGCAAGCTTCCACCAAGCTATGAGTAGAGCGTCCCCAAGCCAGGCAGTCCTCCAGGGACAAGTGTTCATGGCAGAGCCCCTACACAGGAGAGTAAGAGGGTTTGCATGGAAAACAGCCAGTGTGTCTTTTTGAATCAATTTTTATCCTAGGACTCCTCAGTGCCTCTTACCTATGAATAAACGCTTTGCTTCTCCAAAAGGAGACATGATTTACCACATGGATTTGAGCAAGATTCCTTTTTCTTAGGAACTTGTAGGAAGATCGAGTGTTCCATGGAACATACCTTAACAACTAATGTAAAAATACAGAGGTCATGCATGGTGCAGGTGGGAAAGGGGCATGTTCAGAGAGTTACGTACACTTTTATAGAACTTCTTTTGAAAATAGGATATCAAGTACTCCAGATTTACACCATCAAGGGTGACCTTGAACTCTTGATCTTCTTGCCTCTATGCAATGCTAGTATTACAGGCAGGCAGCACCACACGACTTTACACACACCTGGAGCACGAACACAGAGCTTCATGCATGCTAGACAAGCACTCTAACACCTGAAGGACATCCCAGCCCACGAATCATGTTTACAAAGCATGCTACTCTAAGCCAAATGTGTTTGGTGCTATGAAGTTCAAGGTAAACTATTTTTTTAAATGTAAATAGCTTAGCTCAGGATAGAATTACTTAACTGGAGGGAAGGCTTATCTTCCTAGCAGGGCTCCTTCCTGACTTAGGAACTTCAGGTTAGAGTAGCTTAGGTAGGGCCAAGCACCTCAGCTGGTGCTGACTGCGATCCTCAGATGCCACCTCAGTGACCCTGGTGCAGAGTCAGAGGGCCCAGTAGCCTCTGGCATTGTCCCAGCTCCAGAGCCTGTACACTCCTTGTGCCATCCCTTCCCTCTCTTAGGGACCCTCAGCAGTCACACACACCACAAATTCAGAGCTATGGGAGAAGATTGGGAATCTAGTGGCATAGGCAGTCACTCAGGATGAACACCGAGGGAAAAAATCAGTCATTACACATTTGGGGGCCACAGGGAGTTGGAGGAGGAAGGGGACTATGAGATTCCCAGCTGCGCGCAGTGTGCTGGTATGCTCGCCTTGCCACCTGGGGCACAAGCATCCTTGGTGTGAAGTTCTTCTGCTCTCTCAACAGACATTGGCTGAAGATAATTTGGGGTTGTCAGAACCAGGGAGCAGAGTGTTACTTATTGGCAGCTAGAGACGAGGAAAGCTGCTGAGCACTACAGTGTACAGGCCCACAGTCAGAACTGTCCCACCCAAAATGGCCGCCACAGTTCAGAGGCTGTCTTCATGCAGGCTGCCTCAGACAAAAAAGCTGAGAGCCCCTTGTGGTGCTCGGCACTTCATCCCACACACCTGGGCAGCTGGCACCCACGGAAGCCATTCAGTACATGTTTACTGAGTGCCAGGGAACCAAGCCTTCTCCGGGGTTAGCATGTCTCCCCAGGCCCAGCTGAGCATGTCTAAGCAGGACCCAGCTCTGAGGCACAAGGAGCTCTGACAGGAGTGCCTTTCTACTCCACCTGCATCCTTCCATACTGAATCCACGCAGGTAACAGTTACATCTGTGCCTGAGAAGAAGTGCAGGAAGCATGCAGACCTTCCTTTGCTCCTGTCTTATCTCAGTGTGTAGTGGTGATCAATATGGGCATTAGGCATAGCAGTGGGGGGAAGGGAACATGTAGAAGAGGGGAGTTTTGAATGGAATGGTCATTTTTAATGCAGCTTTTGAGATTTTGAATTTACATGAAAAGCATCCTTTAAGGAGAACTCTGAACCATCACAGCTGGCTCAGCAGGTTTACACTATGCCATTAGAGAATTGCTTAGTGCCTCTCATCCATTCACAACAACACTGTTTCCTGAACCAAAGAGCTAACAGTCCCACATTGTCACAAACCAATATAGATGAGCTTTGTGGTCTGCTCCTCCATCCCACGGCTTCAGTGGAGCCATGAGTTCATGAGATGGTATATGCTCAGCATCGTCCTTGGAAATCTCCACATGGTGAATCCATTCCACTGCACACATAGATGTCCCGCTCATCATGTAGGAGAGCATTCAGGGAGAGATTGGCCCTGTTTGCAGGTTATTTACCGTATCTGACATTACCTCACAGTGATACATGAATCCTATCATAGACATGAGGGAACAGGAAGAAGAGCAGACGCTCAGAAGTGTGTCTGTGGAGTGTGGAGGTGACGAGTACATGCATATATTACCGTTGCCTTCTTCATCTCGGCTTCTATTGACTACTGAAAATAAGTTTTTTGTTTCATTCTCTAAGAAAAGCAGTTTAGGATGTAGTCTTGCCTGCCCTTGGGGGCTCTGAGCATTGCTCATTGATAATAAGTTCTTAGGAGGACTCTGGGGAGTAATTTATTTCTCAGTAATTATGATTCTCCTGGTTACTGGCTTGGTTTCTTTAGTCTATAAGTGCTTTCCCTTTAAGAATCACATTAGGAGTGTTTGCAACCAAATCATGTGTCTATCACTCTGGAGAGCGTGGATCTTCACAGAGGCACTGGCCACTGCTCCATTAAATTTACAAGCAAAGCTATACTTTCCCTGTGGAGCTGCCCCCATGTTTTTGAAGAAAGGGAACAGGAACACGAGTATATGAATGTGCTACCAGAGCCAGTCAAAACTGGGTTCACCTACTTCCTTTCTCCTTGTAGATCGAGATGCTACCAGATGGGCTGTTCCAGTGCAAGAGGCTTCAGTGTCTACTCTTGGGAAGAAATAGCCTAACAGATTTGTCCCCTCTGGTGGGAGAGCTGTCAAACCTCACCCACCTGGAACTCGCTGGTAACTACCTAGAGACACTGCCCGTGGAGCTGGAAGGGTGTCAGTCCCTGAAAAGGAGCTGTCTGATTGTCGAGGACAGTCTGCTCAATTCTCTTCCACTTCCTGTGACAGAACGTTTGCAGACTTGCTTGGATAAATGTTAGCCTAAAGATCAGACTCAAGGCAAAAGCAGTTCTAAAAAGGCCCCAGGAAAGGAGAATAAACTTTTCTAAGTTATAAAGATGAGAGATGGCCAATGATTACGATACACCATAACCTAAAATCTTACCAAATAACCGAGTGTCTGAACCAAGTAGTAAAAATATATCAACACCGGAGTTTTGTGAATAACCAATGTTTAAATTATTGAGATGTAAAAAGTACACATTGAAGGTGGATGGAGAGGCATGCTGTTAGAGAAACCTTACCTTTCACATTTTATCTTCAGGACTGTTTCCCTCCCTCTCAACCACTTACTTATGTGCATACATGTTTTCACAGGACCTTGTAATCTGATATTTAACTCCATGAAGACTTGTCAGCACGAATCTCCTTGATGGATGCTCACCACTGGCTTTGATTCATATTGTTTCATTTTTTAAGCAGCGTGTATCATGCTGGGCAGAATTCCATCTTGGCTGACTTCTCTGCTCCTTTCTCATTTTGCTGGAATCTAAATCTGGGTTTCTCTGATAGTCCTAGGATAGTGCTCTTATTTGGCATTTGCCTAGAACAGGAGCCAGTGTTTCTAGGACATGTGACCTGCTGAGCATCCTAAAAATTAATGCATTCTCAAAATGTCTTCTTATCTATCATCAAAGCCTTTTTAAATATGTTAAAAAATTTTATATGAAATATAAAAATATTTTCTACTGTATGATCTCCAATGCTACATCTACAAGAACACTTTTTTGTAAGCAATGAACATGTGCGTCTCTGTAAGACTTTAATGATTCTTGGTTTGGGGCTGATTATGACTCTCATGTTTGTATGCATTCTGCTCCAAAAATTTTTCTACTCTCACAACTACATACTGCAACCAATTTGGATGACAAAAGCCTTGTGTTTGCTCCCTAATGTCTTTGAGGGTTTCCTCGTGAGAGGACAGTAGGGCCGCTGAATCACCTACCTCTCCTTGTTGTCGAAGAGTACAGGTACAAACCCTCAATTACTTAAAAACTGTGACCGAGGGGAGAGGGCAAGATCTAGATTGGAAAATTGATTGGAAAATACTTTGTAAAATGTAGGGTTTTCCCCCATCTGCATGATCTCTTGATATGATTATGATAGAAGCTGTCTATTCAGAATCTAACTGAGCTCATTAAACTGACGTCCATCTCATAGGTTGCCTTGTGACCCCTGGGATACATCAAGCTCCTCTTGACAAAGAACTTTGTGTTTGGCCCTTTGTTATCATGCATATTGTTGAATAAATAAAGTGGACTGGCTCACACTGGGGAAGTGGACATTGTAGTATGTTTTTCTCTCATAGGTCTAGGCATTATGAACCCACCTCTTTTTGGACATAGCTGTCAAATAACCCATTAAGTGCATCTACAAAAAAAACTGGAAAACACTTCTAAAGAGTCGCCTAAACACAGAGCTGTGGCATATCGTTTTCTCTTGATTGTTCTAGAAACATGAAAATGTCTCTCCTCTTAGTTGCCATATATGCCTGATGTTTAGAGAAGAGAATTTCATGGAGGAAACCTGAGTAGAGTTAGTTACAAAGAATATACCGAAGGCCATAAACTGCCTAACACTAGGGATAGACTAAAAGAGACATCTTAGCAAAGCTTGCCTTTGTTAGAATGTCCAAGTTCTCAGGGACCTAGGCATAACTGGCTCTCACTGGGGCCCCATGGGCAGGCCCTGGCTTAGCCATGCTTTTCTTATTTTTACTGTTTTATTAATGTGAGTTGATGGTTGACATTTTCCAGTAAAATCATCATGTTGACCAATTCCAAAGTTGACTGGAATTGTCTGACATTTTGAACATAAATGTGAACGAGGTTTCAGTACTATCAATCATGCTTCATATGTACTAAAGAAATTCTACCCTAACCAATGCAGACTTTCTAAGCCTCCCCCTGATGAAGGAGAAATTCCCCGTGCCTTTGTTTTCCAGTGTATGCATCATTGGCTAACTGGTCTACCTCCTCAAAGCAGTTCCCTGGATGGATTAATCATGAGATGTGAGCCACTTTCAATACACAAGGCTGTTGTTACTTGTGGAAACCATATTGCTCTTGATACAACAGTTTTAAAGTGTCTTTTGTATTTAACACTGATATATCATTGTTGAGGTAGCTTTTAAATCTTACACTAAGACAATGGACAACACATTTACCACCTGACAGACAGAGATCTGTGTTAGCACTGGCTTTGCTAAGCTAAGTATTGATAGTCACCTTACTAAAGAAAATAAATCTTCCAAATTATCATAAGATTAAAGTCTCATAATGAAAATATTCTTTCCAAAAACCAAATGTAGAGGATCAAAAACAAATTTGTGGCCTATACTAAAATAATATGGGTTCATTTGCATATTAACACAAATATAAAGAGAGTTGTACAACCTCATTTTTGCAAATTTCAGTTTTCAATATGTTTTTCCAAAAATTGCAAGAGGTTATTGAAGATAGCAACTTTTTTAGTTCATTACTTTTAATGATAAAGTATTCAATTTCCATAAAATCAACTCTAGTTTGAGAAGGTACCATGTGTTCCCACAAAGGCGGAGTTCTCCCCCATCTACATCAGGGTGGGTTTCTGCAGCATATTGATAACTGAATTTTCATTTTAACCTGTGTATTACCATATTTCTCTGTTACTAATAAACAGGTCGAATCAGGGTACATAAAATCATTGGGCTCTCAGTGATAATGGCAAGCTCTAATTTGTGTGTTGCTGTGTACTAAAGTGATTTATGCACATAACATTATTCTTTGACCATGAAATTGTTCTGCTCATGTTTCATAATTATGATACCATGTTTAATTAAAACTGCATAATATTGATGGGTTCATTA
>JADRCD010208404.1:0-19404 GCA_019843815.1 Montemys delectorum | reverse complement strand
AAAAAAAAAAAAAATGAGAAGAGCCAGGTGTGGTGGTCCATGCTTTTAATCCTAGCACTCGGGAGGCAGAAGCAGGCAGATCTCTGCAGGTCTGATGCCAGGCTGGTCTGCAGAGAGTTCCAGCCCAGCCGAGGCCACAGAGTGAAACCTTGTCAAATGGAAACAAAAACAAAAGCTAAGATGCAATAAAAACCAGTACAGAGCATTCAGCGCTTCTTTGTTATAAACCCTTTCATATTCCGCCTTAAGAAGGCAGCAAGTGGGTCTGCAGAGATGGCTCAGCGGGTAAGAGCACTGACTGCTCTTCCAAAGGTCCTGTGTTCAAATCCGAGCAACCACATGGTGGCTCACAACCATCTATAATGGGATCTGACACACTCTTCTGGTGTGTCTGAAGACAGCTACAGTGTACTTACATATAACAATAAATAAATCTTAAAAAAAAAGTGTCAAGATAATATTTGTTATTATTTATGTATGAGTGTTTTGCCTGCATGTATGTTTGTGTGCTCTATGTGTGTGAGTTCCTCGTGCCTGTAGAGGTGTGAGGGCATTCCTCTGGAACTGGTTGTGAGGAATCAAACCTGGGTCTCTGAAAGACCAGTACGTGCTCTTAATCTCTGAAACTCAGGGAGTTGGTTCAGTTCTAGCTCTCCGAGAGCTTTAACTGTTTTAGCTCTACTGATAAGCTTTGTCTTAGCACATTAGTCTAACCCCACCATACCTAGTTCTGTCATACTCTAACAGTTTTTCTTTGTGCTTGATAGCCTTCTCCAAACCAGATTTCATTCGCGATTCTTGATGAGGAAGTAGGTCCTTGGTAGAGACATCCACCTTTCCAGAATTCTCTGCCCCTGAAATTCAATAAGGAAAGCAAATGGTATCAGCCCATAGAACAGATCTGTTGTATTGTTGCATTTGTTCTAGCCTAATGATTTGAAGCATTCATTTAAATGAAAACGTTTAAGGTCAGGCTCAACCAGCATCAAGTGATGTTTGACATCACTGTTCCTCAAAAAAAAAAAAAAAAAAAAAAAAAAAGAGGGGGGAGGGGAGGGAAGTATCTTTATTTAAAGAAATCTACCAGGGCAATGGCGGCACACACCTTTATTCCCAGCAGTCTGAAGGCAGAGGCAAGTGGATCTCTGAGTTTGAGGCCAGTCTGGTCTACAAAGGGAGTCCCAGAACAGCAGGGCTACACAGAGAAACCCTGTCTCGAAAAAAAACAAAAAAACAAAAAAACAACAACAACAACAAAAACAAAACTAAGAAACTAGAGTTGAGAGCATGGCATGGTGGCACATACTTTTAGTTCCAGCACTTGGGAGGCAGGTGGACCTCTGTGAGTTCAAGACTTGCCTGGCCTAAAGAGTGAGTTCTGGCACAGCCAGGGCTATATAGAGAAACCCTGTCTCAAAAAAGCCAAAAAGAATAAATATATAGTTATATAGTTTCATCATTTTGGGAGGGGCTAGAAAGATGGCTCAATGGTTAAGCACTGGTTGTTCTTCCAGAGAACTCAGGTTCAAATCCCAACAACCCATAGCTGTGTATAAGTCCAGTTTCAGGGGATTCAACTTCATATAGATATATATGCAAACAAAATACCAAAATACATAAAATAAATAAACCATTAAAAAAAACAAGATAGAACTTGCATCAGTGTAATTCTATTAATTACTAGTAATGTAGCAATTAATTAGAAGTAATGTAATTAATAGTATTTAGTAGAATTATATTACTCTAATTTTTCTCTTTATTACTATCACTTTTCATGATTTGTTTTTTTTTTTTTTTTTGGTTTTTCGAGACAGGGTTTCTCTATGTAGCCCTGGTTGGCCTCGAACTCAGAAATCCGCCTGCCTCTGCCCCCCAAGTGCTGGGATTAAAGGCGTGCGCCACCACTGCCTGGCCATTTTTTTCTACTTTATTAATCCAAATTCATCTGTTAGAGTTGGACTTTTCTTTATTGTTTCGAATGTTCTGTTTGTTACAGAATGAATACAGATATTAATTTTTTCTGTTATAATCTACTATTACTGTTTATTTTGATGCTCAATAATATGTAGTTTTCAATAATACATACATAATACATACATAATAGATACATGGCTTAGCATTCATGAGGGCTCAGGTTCAATTGCCAGCACACACACACACACAAAATAACAACAACCCCCCCCCCCCAGCATCATAGCCAGATAACAATACACACCTTTAATCCTGGTACCTGAAAGGCAAAGGTAGGCTCAAGACCAGCCTGGTCTAGTGGGTGAGTCCAAGGCCAGCCAGGGGTACTCAAGGAGGCCTGGTCTCAAAGAATAAAAAAAGAAAGCAAGAAAGAAACCTAGGGTTTACCTGACATGAGCTTCTTCAGCAGTTTCTGGCTTTTGTTTGAGTCCCGCTGTAAAATGTCCTGTTCTTCATTAGTACATACCTATAATGTAAAAGAAAGATTTGTCATACAGAGGTTGAATGATACTGCTTGCTTCGCATGCTATAAAATGTAGCCTCAACACAAAGATCTCTGAATTCAAGGCTAGCTTGATCTACAGAGCAAATTCCAGGACAGCCAAGGCCACACAGAGAAACCTTGTCTCAAAAAAAAAAAAAAAAAGTTAAAAAGGATCATTACAATAAATATTACTGAATAACTATATAATTTAATAGATATACATAAATATATATATAGCTACTTTCAAAGGACAAATATTTGCTTCTGTTGAAAATACTGAAAAAAATCATGGCACTTTTTAAAAGCCTTTGGTTCTAACAATAAACTCCAACTCTGACAACAGAAATTATAAGATGTGGGAGCTGGAGAGATAGCTCAGCAGTTAAGAGCACTGACTGCTCTTCCAAAGGTCCTGAGTTCAAATCCCAGCAACCACATGGTGACTCACAACCATCTGTAATAGAATCTGGTGCCATCTTCTGGTGTGTCTGAAGACAGCTAGAGTGTACTCATATAAATATAAAAAATAAATCTTTGGAAAAAAGAGAAATTATAAGATGTTTTATCAGAAAGAACCAGAAGCTTAAAGGATAGAGAGATAGCTCAGCAGTTAAAAACATTAGCTGTTCTTCCAGAGGACCTGAGTTCAATTCCCAGAAAACACACGGCAGCTCATAAGTATCAGAAATTCCAGTTCTAGAGATCCAGTTCCCTCTTCTGGCCTTTGAGGGGACTGGGCAAAACTGTGATCCACAGATATAAACATGTACACACATAAAATTAAGAATTGTACTGAGCTGGAGGCGGGGGGGGGGGGGGGGGGGGGGGAGGTGACACACACCTTTAATCCCAGCACTTGGGAGGCAGAGGCAGGCAGATTTCTGGGTTCAAGGCCAGTCTGGTCAACAGAGTGAGTTCCAGGACAGCCAGGGGCTATACAGAGAAACCCTGTCTCAAAAAATTAAACCAAAACAAAACAAAAAAAGAATTGTACTGAGAAGACTTGTCATGAAAAACTTAAAAAACAAAAAACAAAAAACACCCAGAAAGAGAATAAATATGATAGTACACATCTGTAATCTCAGTATTTAGGAATTTAAGGCAGAGGAACTGCCACAAACTTGAGGCTAGTCTGGTTTATACAGGACAAAGACAGATATTAACGCGCCTAGGCTACACAGGGAGCTTGAGACTAGCCTAGTTATACAGTGAGTGTGCTTTAAAAGCTCACTTTTCTTTTCTTTTCTTTTCTTTTTTTTGTTTTTCGAGACAGTATTTCTCTGTATAGCCCTGGCTGTCCTGGAGCTTACTCTGTAGACCAGGCTGGCCTCGAACTCAGAAATCTGCCTGCCTCTGCCTCCCAAGTGCTGGAATTAAAGGCATGCAGCACCACCGCCCGGTTTCACTTTTCTGCCTCTGTCTCCAGAGTACTAAAATTTCATTAAACAATGTAGGAAAGCAATTTCCTAAGAGAAATTGCAGAGGATTTGAATGGCTGTGGTTATTAACTCAAAGCACAAGTGTCTTAGATAGGGTTTCTACTGCTGTGCTGACCGACAACAATTTGATAGGAGGAAAGGTTTTTTTTATAACCTTACTTTTATTGTCTGAATGTTTGAATATTTTGCATATATATACGTGTGTGTGTGTGTGTGTGTGTGTGTGTGTGTGTGTGTGTGTGTATTTCTGTTCACCCTGTGTATACCTGGTCTTGTTGAGGTTAGAAGAAAGAAAGCATCAGATCTGCTGGAACTGGAGCTATAGGCAGCTATGAGTCTGCTGTAAAACTGAACCCAGGTCCTCTGCAAAAGCAGCCAGTGCTCATAACTGCTGAACTATCCCTTCAGCCCCTGTGAGGATTTATCTCATCTTGTACATCCAGGTACACTGAGGGAAGTTACAGCAGGAACCTGAGGCAAGAACTGATAAGTGATGTAAGGAATGCTACTTACTGGCTTGCTCCTTTTGTCTTTTTTATGTTTTAGGTTTTTTTTTGTTTTAAGGACAAGGTCTCATTCTGTAGCTCTGGCTGACCTGGAACTCACTATATAAACCAGGATGGCCTCAAGTCTCTTGCCTCTGGCTCACAAGTGCTGGGATTACAGGTATGCACTGTCATACCTAGGCCTTGGCCTGTTTTCTTATATAAGCCAGAACTACCTTCCCATAGGTGGGACTACACACAATTGCAGGGTCTTCCCATATTAATCATTAGTTAAGAAAATGTTTCACAGGATTACCCAGAGGCCAATCTTAGGGAAGGATTTCCTCAGTTGGGGTTCCCTCTTCTCAGATAACTCAAGTTGACAAAAAGCAAGAACAATAATAAAAAACCAAACCAAACCAAACCAAACAAATAAATAAATAAATAAGCCAACTCAACCAGGACGCAGAGTAAAAACAAATCATGAAAGAAGAACTTTACCAGCGAACCACAGAACAAGCAGGGGCCTGAGCCCTCCTGCTCACAGACGATCCGCCCACAAACCAGACAATTATTGATGAGTTTGTGCTTCTGGCCCAGGCAATCACACGGGTGCCGACCAGGAAGCAGGACTGCAAGTTTGTCCTGTCCTTCTCTTGTATATAAATTGACAAATCTTGTCTTCTTCTTTACGGAGCTGTTACTTTCTTGTGCCTGATTGTACAAAGACATCACAGGAGCACTGATCAGCAACAAGGAAAAGAACCAGTGACTACTTATACCTTATTCAACAATCCGAGAGAGGGGGAAAGACAGGTTTCTTATAATCAGGGGCCTGATAAGGCACGGTAATTAAATCTAGCAACTGCTTTGTTAGTAGCTCTCAATTGCCCAATATGCCTAGAGCAAGGTAAATGTAGCAATCAGCATGGTATGTTTTTAAAAGAAATTTTTACACATGTGAAAACATGCATGAGTGTGTGCACACTATGGTGTGCTGGTAGAGATCAGAGGACAACTTGCAGGAATTCTCTCTTTCCATCGTGTGGATTCAGAGGTCAGAACTCAGTCTTGGTGGCAAGCACTTTTATTTAGAGCCATAGGTTGTCCCTTGAGATATTTCTTTGCCCTCATAGCTTGTTTCAATTCCGCCATGGCATTGTAATGAGTATACAAGTTTGTGTAAACAGTTCTTACCATTTATTCTTTGCCTCGTTAATAAATGCTGATCACCCAATGGCTGGGTAGAAGAGAGTAGGGCTGGACTCCTGTCAGCCAGAGGAAGGAGAAAGAGAGAAGGAGAGAGAGAGAGAGAGAGAGAGAGAGAGAGAGAGAGAGAGAGAGAGAGAGAGAGAGAGAGAGAGACAGGGAGATTCAGATGAGCCAGGAAGATGGAGGAATTGAAGCCAAGAGGAAGGGATCTGGAGAGAGATCATGGAAATACACTGAAGCCTAAAGAGCCACATCAATAATAATATGTGAGTATCATGGGATGGAGATGCAAGGTAGCCAGATTAGCATAGAACGTTAAGGTAAACCATTTAACTGCTCAGCTATTGAGGTCCAGTTTTAAATAATTCTTGGTTTTCCTGTATGATTATTGGGGAATAGAATAAGGTAAACAAATATAACCACCAGATTAATTCAGTGTAACATCAATATTAAATATAATTAATTTCTACCAGGCAATGGTGGTGTACGCCTTTAATCCCAGCACTTGGGAGGCAGAGGCAAGCAGATTTCTGAGTTCGAGGCCAGCCTGGTCTACAGAGTGAGTTCCAGGACAGCCAGGGCTACACAGAGAAACCCTGTCTCGAAAAAAACAAAACAAAAAAAACAAAAAAAAAAAATTCATTTACAAATTGGGTTATTTTGTTTTTGTTTTTTAGTAATATCTGGCCTAAAACTATTAAGTTCAAAGCAGAAGGTGATTTGATCCTCTTGCCTGTACTTCCTGAGTACTGGGATGACAGGCACACATGACCACATACATAATAAGCAGTGCAGGGAAGGAACACAGGGGTTCATGCATGCCAGGCAAGCACTCTACCCACTGAGTGAGCTACACCCTCAGCCCTATTTTTCCTTTTTTTTTTTTTCTGGGTGGTGCTGGCTATTATTGAACCAGTGCATTATGAACACTAGGCATATGCTCTGCTACTGAGCTATATTCCCAACCCTTGATATCTTGAACCACAACTAAAGAATGCCTTTAGGAGTTAGTTAGATGATTAATTAGATAAAGATGCTTGCCACGCCTAAATGACCTGAGTTTAATACCCAGGACTACATCATAAAAGACGAGAACCAACTCCCGCCAATGGTATACATGAGCTCACATACACACATACACAGAATAAATAAAACAAAGAATTAAAATATCTCTAAAAGTAGATAACATTCACAGATCTGAAAACAAAGGCAATCAAAAAGATAAAAAAAAAATCATTAAGAAATGTATTCATGGGCTGGAGAGATGGCTCAGTGGTTAAGAGCACTGCATACTCTTCCAGAGGTCCTGAGTTCAATTCCCAGCAACCACATGATGGCTCACAACCATCTGTAATGGGATCCAATGCCTCTTCTGGTGTGTTTGAAGACAGGAAAAGTGTACTCACATACATAAAATAAATAAATCTTTTTGTTTGTTTGTTTGTTTGTTTGTTTTTTGAGACAGAGTTTCTCTGTGTAGCCCTGGCTGTCTTGGAACTCACTGTGTAGACCAGACTGGCCTGGAACTCAGAAATCTGCCTGTCTCTGCCTCCCAAGTGCTGGGATTAAAGGCGTGCGCCACCACCGCCTAGTAAATAAATCTTAAAAAAAAAGAAAAAGAAAAAGAAAAAGAAATGTACTCATTCAGAAATGAATAAGAAAGGACCCAGAGTGTAGCTGGTGGGACAGCATGATGCAGCCATACATTCAGTCCCTATTATGGAGGAGGAGGAGATAAGAAAAAAGAGAACAGTATAAAAAATGATCTTAAATAGGAATTTCATAGTAACAGATATTCAAATGACCAACAGAAACTTGAAAAAATGTGCAACATCTTTAGCCATTAAAACAATACAACACAGCATCTGAGTGTCGTTTAGGGGTAAAATATTTCCCTAGCATAGACAAGGCTGTGGGTATGGGGATCAAAATACAGAATACATAAACTAAACATTTCTATAGTTATTGATGTATGTTGCCAATATATGTTGACAGTTGACAGGACATTGACAATCTGATAGGAAATATCTCAGTGATTTAATATGTATTTATTGGTATAGACACATCTTGGTTTGTTCATGCCTTGGGGCAGGGGCATGATGTGAGACTTTTGGTGTAAAAATTGGAAAAGTTCCAAGCAAACTAGGAAAAGTATGAAGGATTAGCCATCCTAGTTCCTAGTAAGACTGAACACACACATACTTACTGGTCAGATGTTCTTTGTCAAGTTTGTTCTTCTTGCTTTTGCTTTAGTTTTTACTTTTTACTTTTCTAAGACAAAGTCTCATGCTGTAGCTCTAGCTGGCCTGGAATTCATCATGAAGACCAGGCTGGCCTTGAATTTAAAGTGTTCCTTCTGCTTCAGACTCCTGAGTACTATGATTAGGGGCTTGAGGTCACCATGTCCACCTCCACCCATGTTTTTGCATGTTAGCCTACTGAAAATTGTCATATCCCATCTTAGGTTAATTTCCTTCTTTAGAGAAATTTAGCTTGTCAGGTTGTGCTGAATATAAATGTTTTAGTTATCCAGGTTGCAGTGGCTATGGTCTGAGCTCTTGGAAGGCTGAGGCAGTACGATTTTGAGTTCAAAGAGCTTGGGATACTAGGCCAGCCTAGTTAAAAATAAGGTCTGAAGACTGTATATGGACAATAATGGTAGAAGGGAAAACTTTCAAAACAAGAATACTAATCACCTATCTTTTTATTGATTTTTCAGATAGAGACTCACTATGCATTCCAGGGTGGCCTAGAATTGACTAAGTAGCCCAGGTTGGCCTGGATCTCAATGTTCCTGCCTAGGTCTCTCAGCCTGGCAGTTTTGTTTTTGTTTGTTTGCTTCGATGCAGGGCACGGTACAAACAACCTCCCACCCCCCCCCCCCCCCCACACACAATATGCAGTCAAGTTTCCCCCATTTACAGAAATTGCAGGGGTCAGCATATCCAGAGTGCTATGGATAAGCCTCGTCCTGGCAAAAACCACCTTCAATATCATGGCATCTCTTCTGCAAGGTAAGTATGCCTGGCAGTTTTAATAACTGCAATAAGTATATAATTATTTAGTTTTTATTGCCCTCTCACATGCTGCAGTTGAAAGCAGGGAGCTGCATTAACTATCCATCCAGGGCTAGGAGTGTAGTTCAAGGGAGGAGTGCTTGTCTCACATACATGCACAAGGTCCTAAGTCTTATCCACATTATGGAATAGGTCTTGTAGAGAGTGGTGGCACACACTTGTAATCTCAGACCTTGGAAGACGGAGGTAGGAAGACCACGGGTTCAAGGCTAACAGCAAGTTAGATGTCCGTCTGAGCTGCATGGTGCCTTATCTCAAAAGGAAAAAGGCCTACCACAGCACACAGAGAGCACTGTGTCAGCACTGTCAGTTTCTGTCCCTGAAATCCATCAGTCTGTTAAGTCTGACAGTACAGACCAGTTTCTGCACGTATTAGCCATTTCCTCTTGTCCACATAGCCAGGAAGAGCTTAATTTTGTAGAGCGCTTACCTTGGCCAGATCTAAAGGTGTTTTGACCTCCATAGCCATGTCAGGTTCAGGAAAAGCAGGAACTTCCTGTTTGTTTCTTCCTTTCCTCCTACTCCGCTTTAGCTGGTCCACTGATCTCTGTCCATCTAAAATTTCTTTAAAGAATAAAATAAAATACTTGCGGCTGCAGTAAGAGACTAGCAAGATTTATTAGTTTCTGCATCTAAAACATGAAGGTAAGACTTTTTTTTTAATGTATATGAATGCTCTATCTGCATGTATACCTCCATGCCAGAAGAGAGCATCAGAGCTTATTACAGATGGTTGTAAACCACTGTGTGGTTGTGGGAACTGAACTTAGGACCTTTGGAAGAGCAGTAGGAGCTCTTAACTGCTAAGCCATCTTTCCAGAAGGTAGGTCTTAATATTTACAGTCAAGACAAGAAGTCAGGCAGAACTACTCTCAATTAAAAATTAAACCACCATTTTCATGACTATGGTCAATGATGAATAATTTTAGACAGAGTTGGTGATGGCAAGGGCCTGCCTACCATGCAAGCAGCCCTGGCCTGAATCCCGGCACTGCAGGAAAGACTCAAAATACAACTGAGTAGAGGTTAATAATGTAAATTCAAAAGTCTGATATTTTACACTGTGTAATAAAAGCATATTATTTAGTTTGGTATTCATCTCTTGTACTATATAAATAGATACCTCTAAATATCATTAATACTATAACCAGTCAATACTTTCTTTCATATATACATATCTTTGAAAGTATTTATAAAAATTAGGCTGGAGCCAGGTGTAGAAGCACATAACTTTAATTAATTAGCACTTAGAGGAAGAGGCAGACAGATCTCTGAGTTCAAGGCTAACCTAGTTTACAAATTAAGTTCTAGAACAGTCAGGGCTACACAAGAGAAACCCTGCCTTTGAAAAAGAAAAATACAAACAAAACAAAACAAAAGAGAGGTTCAGCAATTACAGCACTGCCTAGGCATGGCTCAATTCCCAGTACAAACACATGGCAGCTCACACCATCTGAAACTCCAGTTCTAGGGAATCCAGTTCCCTCCTCTGGCCTGCAAGGGCATCAGACATGCACATGGCAGAGACAAACATGCAGGCATAATACCCATATACATGAAATAAATAATTTTTAAAAATCTTTAAAAATATATTTATAAAAATGGGGTTTTTTTGGTAGTGTGGGGGATGGAATCCAGGCTCTCACACATGCTAAGCAAGTGTCTTACCACTGAGTTAGAATTCAGCCCTTGAAAGATATTTCTTTAATCCATTTCTAACTTTTTGAAATTATTCTAAAGCCACAATTGTGCTTGAAAAATGATTCTCTTGTGAATTTTCTGTAAAATTTAAAAAGGTGGCTGGTACTCAGTGTGATGGAACATACTTTCAATCCCAGTACTTGAGAGACAGAGGCACACAGAAAAGCTTGATAGGTTACAGCTATAGTTCTCAATTTGTAGGTTGTGAATCCTTTGGGGGTCGCATAGCAGATACCCTACATATTAGACATTTACATTATAGTTCCTAACAGTAGCAAACTTACAGTTATGAAGTAGCAACAAAATAATTTTATGGTTGGGGGGGAAGTCACCTCATCAGGAGGAACTGTATTAAAGGTTGAGAACCCCTGAGTTAGAGCAATATTCATTTCTAACTGAATAGACCTAAGCTGAAAACATGCACACATAAGTTCTGTTTAAGTTGGCAATGAACAAGTTATGCTCAATGGCAGAAAACACTGAAGCTTTTAAAGCCAAGCATTTCTCAATGATATTTCAATTACTACTTAACCACATTAACTTACCATCTTTTTTTGAGCACTGTTGAAAAGAATCAGAAGTGAACTCTTGATCATTCTTTTGCCATTTGGTTATAAGATCTTCTATGAATTGACCCTTTTTGCCCTCATTTCCCTGGAGAAGGTCTGTCACATATTCTCGTATTTCTTCAGCACTCTCAATTGACAAAACGTATCTAAGGAGGTAAAGATAAAAATTGCTGAAACAAAAATAGTTTACTGTATGACTTTCAGAGATCTAACAGGGATGAAGATACTAAACATTATTCATAGGGTAATGAGAGGTTAGTCAAACAAAACTTGCCTAGCATACATGAGGTTTTGGGTTCAATGCTAGCACTACTTCACAAACACAAGCAAATGAAAAGCATTCATTAATTTCCTAACAAGTGTTCACTGTGAGCCATGCACCCTGCTAACATGCTAAGGCTAGAATTTGATGAGGACAAAGACCCTGATTTCAAGTAGGTCATAACTTATATATATGCTACTTAGGCATTTACTGTTTCTCAGTATTTTAAGAAATTATGGTGCTAGAAAAATGGCTAGCAGTTAAGAGCACTTGAAACCCTTGTAAAGGACATGAGTTCAATTCCTAACACCCACATGGTGATTCACAACCACTCCTAACTCCAGTTCCAGGCATTGAATGTTTTCTTTTAACCTCTGCAGGCACCAGGCACAATCACGGAATACATACCTTCATGTAGGCAAAGCACTCACAAACATAAAATAAATAAATCTACCTTTAAAAAAAGAAGGAACTGAGGCTGGAGAGATGGCTCAGTAGTTAAGAGCACTGGTTGCTCTTCCAGAGGCCCTGAGTTCAATTCCCTGCAACCACATGGTGGCTCACAGCCATCTATAATAGGATCTAATGCCCCCTTCTGACATGCAGGTATACATGCAGGCAGAGCACTCATTCATATACATAAAATAAATACTTTTTAAAAAAAAGGGTAAAAAAGAAAAGGAATTGTCTCATCATTGGTAGCACATGTACACAGAACAGGCATGTTGAACCATAGCCTGTGGATGGGCTCCATGTACTCCACAACAGCTATGAATGTAGCTCAACATAATATTTTAAAACTACATAAAACATTATAAATGTTTTGACCTTTTTTTTTTTTTGTAACTCTATCACATGATTCTAGAGTGTGAACTTTGGAGATGACAACATCTCTCACAAGGTAAAACATGGGATGATGAGACACCTCAGCAAGCACAGCTACGTGCTTTTCACCAAGCCTAATAACCTAAGTTTGGTGTGGAGAAAGAGAGCCAGCTCCCACAAGTTATCCTCTGACCTCACATGTATACACAGATATGTGTACACACTCATAAATAAATATTGTAATTAAAAATTTTAACATTGAATATACTTGTTATATTCTTCTATCGTGATAATGGAATTTCAGTTATAATCTATAAATAAACAAAACTGTGTATTTATACTTCATTAAGAACATCTGTTGGATAGTGGTGGCACACATCTTTAATCCCAGTGCTTGGGAGGCAGAGGCAGGCAGATTTCTGAGTTCGAGGCCAGCCTGGTCTACAGAGTGAGTTCCAGGACAGCCAGGGCTATACAGAGAAACCCTGTCTCGAAAAAAAAAAAAAAACCAAAAAACAAACAAAAACCAAAACAAAAAAATTTTTAAAAATTAAAAATGAAAATAAAAAAATTAGCCGGGCGGTGGTGGCGCACGCCTTTGATCCCAGCACTCGGGAGGCAGAGGCAGGCGGATTTCTGAGTTCGAGGCCAGCCTGGTCTACAGAGTGAGTTCCAGGACAGCCAGGACTGTACAGAGAAACCCTGTCTCAAAAAAACCAAAAAATAAAAAAAAAAATAAAAAAAAAAAAGAAAATAAAAAAATTAAAAACACAGTGCCTTTCCAGAACACAGGAGTCAGCAGCAGGTGTATTTCTGGGAGTGTGAAGTCATCCTGGTCTACACAGTGAGTTTGAGGCCAGGCCGAACTCCATAGTTCAGAGACCTTATCTTACCTAAAAAGGGGGTGAGGGTCTAAAGAGAAGGTTCAGCAATTAATAGCACTGGCTGCTCCTCCTGACTTCAATTCCCAGCACTCCCATGGTGGCTCAGAACCATCTCTAATGGGATCTGATGCCTTCTTCTATCATGCAGGTGTACATGCAGCAGAGCACTCATCCACATAAATATATAAATATTGTTAAAAAATGGCACAATGGGGCTGGCGAGATGGCTTAGTGGGTAAGAGCACTGACAGCTCTTCTGAAGGTCCTGAGTTCGGATCCCAGCAACCACATGGTGGCTCACAACCACCCGTAATGAGATCTGATGCCCTCTTCTGGTGCATCTGAAGACAGCTACGGTGTATTACGCCAGAGCTAGCAGGCCGGAGCGAGCGGGGCCGGAATTCAATTCCCAGCAGCCATACACATGATGGCTCACAGGCATCTGTACAGCTACAGTGTACTCATACACATAAAATAAACAAAATAAAAAATAAATCTTTTAAAAAAAAATGGCACAATGGCCTTTCAGAACTTACACATTCTAACCACCTTGTTCTCCAAGCTTACTAGTCACACCAATAGATCAATTATTATCAAAGACCTACAGAATCTCTAGAGTTGTTTAAGCCTGGAGTTTTCAAATCCTTAAAGAACTAAAGAGTTCCAGGTACATAGTAGTAAATGTCATTTCAACAATTTAACCACTTAAAAGACACTCATCCAAATGTTATACAGTAAGTCTCATCTATCAAATCAAATCATGAATCCATGCAGATGTGGAATAAAGTGTAGTTTTCTGACTGTGTACTGATCTTCATGTCTTCTAATATGACACGAATGAGAAGGCTAATTCTGTGTTAATAATTCTTTTGGTATTTGGGACACTTATATAATCTTAGTCATGTTCTTACAATATATAACATCTGTGGTATTCAAATCAAATGTCAAACAAAGCCCAGCAGCTACTTTCATCCTGACATAATAGCCTGATGCAAACTAGTGAACACTTAATAAGTAGTTCAAATCATATTATAGCATGCCTGGGTCCTTATGATCAGCACACTTGTTGTCTAACTTGTTTTAAAAATGTAAGCAGGTGTTAAGCCATACTTATAGTTCCAACTTTAAAACAGCCAAGATGTCTTAATGCTTCCTTTAAAAAACAATTATTTTTTCCAAAAGTCAGAAAACTGCCACTTTCCTAGGAGAGTGGGTGGAGTCTGGAATACTTATCTAGAGGCTAAACTGAATAAGTGGAAGCCAAAATTCAAACTCTAAAGACCGCAGTCCCTTTAATCATACTTCTTTTCTTATAATTCTAGAATAGCAATTTCATTTTCAGCAACACTGAATCAAAATAAGAAAAACTCTTAGTTTTGTTTTCTTTTTAATCAAGTCCCTTTTTGTAGTCTTCCCCTCCACCTGACTTCTTTGAGCCTGAGCTTCTGCCTATCCTTTGGCTCTCAGGAGAAAGCATTTTTTCCGGTGCATTTTAAGAGTTTCAAATCATAATGTATATCCCTTATTGAATAGTTTATTGGATACTGAAAAGTGTATTAGGTGCTCCCAGAAGACCTTCGACTTCCTCCCATTGCAGAACTCATCAACACTAGGTCATCTTGACTGCCCAGAGACTGGCATACAGTAATAGTGCAACAAATTATTAATCATTTCAAAAATATTAAGTATTTGCCATGTTTTGTAAGACTTTTAAAACACTAAAGGCAAGCTCTAGCAATTATTAATTTTCTAAATAAAGGAGAGGGTACAAAGTGGGTAATTAATTTGCCAAAGGTTCCAAAACTGGCTAAAGGCAATAGAAAACTGAAGCTGGGACTCGAATCAGGAACTATCTATCCTGGACTATGTAGCATCTCGTGTAAATTCTGGGTCCTGCTTGATATAAACTACAACGTTCAGAGTAAGCAATTTCTAAGAAGCCAATCTGACTTTTCATTCTTTCCACAATCTGTAAGCAAACCAATTCCCGCGACAATCTTAGAGGTCTAAATACTACTTTGCCACTTTCCTAGGAGAGTGAGTGGAGTCTGGCATACTTATCTAGAGGCTAAACTGAATAAGTGGAAGCCAAAATTCAAACTCTAAAGACCGCAGTCCCTTTAATCATACTTTTTTTCTTCTCAACATTTTAGTTCTCCCGGCTTTCCCGTTCGCACTCCCAGGCATATCACAGAGCTGCTTTCCGCCTCGGTCCCAGTACCCCTCTTACTGTATGATCTCCTCGCTGACATCCAGGGCGAAAGTTTTTCGCAACTGCTGTGTGCACCAGTGTACTAGCAGCTCCCGGTACGCCGGCCCAGCCACCGCCATCTTCCCCAACCGGAACCAGCTGGGCTGCAAAAGCCTCTCGTCCTGCGCTGGACTAGTTCCCTTCGCAGCGCCGACCTCCTTGACTAGGGTTCCGCAAGCTTGCACCTCCCCGCTCCGTGGCGCCGGCTTCTCTCAGCTTCCGGCTCTACTTAAGCTTGTGAGTGACAAATGTGCTCGGATGGTTCTTGGGCACTGAGGGGCAACTCTAGGAAGGCCATTGGCAATTTTGCTAAGAAGATAATACGCGCACCTGTAAAAGAGCTGTAGAAGAAATAAAAGAAAGTGGGACCACAAAAGATGGGTACAGCCTTCAAATCTAGTCTGATTCTGATTATAGAACATTTAAAGCAGACGTTGTCAGGAATATATCAAATCCAAAGCCTGCTTGTGGTACTAAGTGAACTCAAAGCCAGTCTTTTTTAGCGAGGCCCTGTCTCAAAATAAAAAGGAAGTGGAGTGGACTAGGCCAAAAGTTCAGTGGTACCCTGCCTCCTGAACTCAATCCCCAGCTGGACAATCAAAGCGAAACAAAGACTCTAGCGCTTGGAAAGCTATCTGTAAACACAGTACTAGTTTTTGATCTGAGGATGGTGGTTCTTATTTTTAGTGCTGTCTGTAATTGAGACTAGAATCTCACTGCTATACCACATGAAGGCTTACAAACATCCGGAGATCCAGTTCCAAAGACTCCGATCTCTTCCAGCCTCCACAGGCACCAAACATGCTTGTAATAAACATACATACATGCAGGCACTTACACATAAATTTAAAAAAAAAATTAAACATAAAAACTTTAATTAAAAAATTTGGAAAAATAAATTATATTAGCTGAGCATGCTAGCACATGCTTTTAACCCCAGCACTCTAGGAGACAAAGGTAGGTAGACCTTTGCCCAAGGCCAGCCTGGTTACTAGTGAGACCCTGTCTTTAAAATATTATTATATTATCTATGTCTGTGGGCTAGCACAAATAAAAGTGCACAGGTGGCAGTCAGAGCACAGCTGTGGGAGAGTGCCTGCCTTCTACCATATGAGTTCTAGGAACCAGGCCCATGCGGTCAGGCTTGGCAGCAAGAGCCTTTATCTTCCCAGCCATTTCACTGACCCAATGACTTTTTTAAAAAAGCAAAATACAGGGGCTGGAGAGATGGCTCAGTGGTTAAGAGCACTGGCTGCTCTTCCAAAGGTCCTGAGTTCAAATCCCAGCAACCACATGGTGGCTCACAACCATCTGTAATGAGATCTGATACTGTCTTCTGGGTGTCTGAAGACAGTTACAGTGTACTTACATATAATAAATAAATAAATCTTTGGAAAAAAAGCAAAATACAGTAATGCTAATTAATGGTGAGAAGAAATAATAATAATAATCTAATCTGATTATTATTCTAGTGATTCAAATAATGTAACCTTTTCTATATTCATTCCCATAGTTTAGTAACTCAGTGGTAGAGACTGTACTTGTTATACAAGTCCCAGTAGCAAAATACAAATTTAATCAGAAATTCCATTAATTCATGCCCACTTCAACTTTTCTGAGTTGTTTTTCTTTTTTTCTTTTTTTTTTTTTATTTAAAGTGTTTACACTTGTTCTTTAAGACATTTGTCTTGGCCGGGCGTTGGTGGCGCATGCCTTTAATCCCAGCACTTGGGAGGGAGAGGCAGGCAGATTTCTGAGTTCAAGGCCAGCCTGGTCTACAGAGTGAGTTCCAGGACAGCCAGGGCTACACAGAGAAACCCTGTCTCAGAAAACCAAAAAAAAAAAAAAAAAAAAGACATTTATTTTGTAATGGGTGGGTGTGTCTCAATGCTATGGCACTCATGTAGAGATTGGAGAAGAACATCTTGCAGGAGACAGCTCTGTCCTTCTAGCATGTGAGTCCTGAGAATGGAAGTCATCAGACTTGGTAGCAAGTGTGCTTACCTGCTGAACCATTTTGCTGTCCCTACCACAACTTTTCTTAATGCATTAGGCCTCAACTCTTCAAGATTTTCATGTTTAAATCGCAGAACTCTCTGTTTTATTTAACACAGAGAGTTTTATTTAATTTTATTTAGAGAAGGGCTTCTCTAAAGCAATCTTTTTTGTTTTGTTTTGGTCTTTTTGTAATATGGGCTGTCCTGGAACTCCAGGCTGGCCTCAATTCTGAGAGGCCTTCCTGCTGCTGCCTGAGCCCAAACACCATCTTCCCTCTCTCCACTTTCTTTTCCTCCCCTCCTTCTAGGCAGGATTTACATATCCCATGCTGCCCATGAGCTCACCAGTAGCTGAGGATAGCACTGAACTACTTCTTCTTCTTTTTTCTTTTTGTTTTTTGCTTTTTGCTTTTTGTTTTTGTTTGTTTTGCTTGTTCGGTTGATTAGGTGGTCAGTTTTTGTTTTTTGTTTTGTTTTGTTTTCGAGACAGTGTTTCTCCGTATAACTCTGGCTGTCCTGGAACTCACTCAGTAGACCAGGCTGGCCTCAAACTCGAAATCTGCCTGCCTCTGCCTCTCAAGTGCTGGAATTAAAGGCATGCACCACTACTGCCTGGCTATTACTGAACTTCTGATTGCCTTGCCTCTGCTTCCCAAGTGCTGGGATTGTACTCATGTGCCATCATGCCTCACTTTATGTGGTGCTGGGAAGCAAACTAAGAGTTTTATGCCTATTAAGCAAGTACTATGCCAATTGTGTCACATCCCCAGCTCCCAGAGTAGCCATTTTAATAAAAAAATATTTGCTAAGTCTCATGCTTATTTGTGTGTTCTTTCTCTAACTTGCATTTCTCTACATCATTGGTATTAAAAGACAAACGAAAGCAGGACAGTAGTGGAGCTTCCCATTAACCCCAGCACTCAGGAGGCAGAGGCAGACAGATCTCTTTCAGTTTGGGCCCAGCCTGGTCTACAGAGTTCTAGGATGGCCAAGGCTGCACAAAGAAACACTGTTTCAAAAAGAAACACAGCACAACTACAACAATATGTATACTGTCCCTGTGTGAAAAGGCATATTTGAAATTCTCTCTACCCATTTGTTTAAAATATAAAAGAAAAAATATATTCTCTGGGTCCTTTATCTATTATATGTAAGTACACTGTAGCTCTCTTCAGACACACCAGAAGAAGGCATCAGATCTCATTACAGATGGCTGTGAGCCACCATGTGGTTGCTAGGATTTGAACTCAGGACCTTTGGAAGAACAGTCAATGCCCTTAACCACTGAGCCATCTCTCGAGCCCCTCTCTGGGATCCTTTCTTTGCAGGACTCTAGAATGTTGACTTCAACCAGGCAATTCAGTCCGGAGTAGAAGGCCTTTAAGTGAAAGGAAACAATGCCTTTTAAGAACCAATGTGCAGTCTGGCAGTGGAGCACGCCTTTAATCCCAGCACTTGGGAGGCAGAGGCAGGTGGATCTCTAAATTGGAAGCCAGCCTAGTCTGCAGTGAGTTCCAAGACAGCAGAGCTACAAAGAGAAACCCTGTCTAGAAAAACAAAACAAGGGCTGGAGAGATGGGTCAGTGGTTAAGAGCACTGACTGTTCTTCTGAAGGTCCTGAGTTCAAAGTAGCTGTTCTTAACTATTAGAGCTGACTGGAGCAAGGGGGGTGGGGGGTGAAGGAACTGGATTGATCAGGGGTTAACAGGGTGAGCAGAGGCCCTGAATTCAATTCCCAACAACCACATGATGGGTCACAATTATCTGTACAGCTACAGTGTACTCACATACATAAAATAAATAAATAAATCTTAAAAAAGAAAAACAAAACAAGCAAACAAAAAAGAACCATTGTGCATTTTCATGAGGGTGAATGACAACGGAAGGCTTGTTGATTGCCTTGTTGATTTTTATGTGGAAATTTGGCAATAATCTAACACTCCAGGGTTAAGATAAACTACAGGCAATTGCTAACATTATAATGTTAATTTAATGACTGCCTAAACCCTTTCATTATTTTCATTTGAGTTGTTTGTTTGTTTAGTTGGTTGGTTGGTTTTCTTTTCTCTGTGTAGCTGGCCTCGAATTCAGAAATCCGCCTGCCTCTGCCTCCCAAGTGCTGGGACCAAAGGCATGTGTCACCACCACCCGGCTAGCCAATACTCTTAACTACTGAACCATCTCTCTAGCTCTTTCTTTTCTTTTCTTTTCTTTTCTTTTCTTTTTTCTTCCTTCCTTTTTTTTTTT
>JADRCD010208403.1:0-15912 GCA_019843815.1 Montemys delectorum | reverse complement strand
AGGAAGGACAAGCCAGCCTAAATACAGCCATCTCCTGAGAGGCTCTGACAATACTTGACTAATACAAATGTAAAGGCTCACAGCCATTCATTGTACTGAGTACATGGTCCCCAATGAAGGAGTTAGAGAAAGGATCTATGGAGCTGAAGGGTTTGCAGGCCCTTAGGATGAACAACAGTATGAACTAACTAGTACCCCCAGAGCTCCCAGGGACCCAACCACCAACCAATGACTATACATGGTGGGACTGAATGTTCTGGCAGCATGTGTATAGTAGAGGATTGCAAATTTGATCATCCATAGGAGGAAAGGACCTTGGCCCTGTGAAGGTTTTGTGCCCCAGTGTAGGAGAATGCCAGGGCCAATAAGTGGGAGAGGGTGGGGTGGCAGGCATGGGGAGGGGGGAGGCAACAGGGGTTTGTTCTTGTTGGTTTTGTGTGTTTGTTTGTTTGTTTGTTTTTTGGAGGGGAAACTGGGAAAGGAGAAATTTACATGTAAATAAAAAATTATCTAATTAATACTTTTAAAAAAAAGAAAAATATCATTTGGGGATAATTTGGTGAAATTTTTAATTTTTGTGTGATTAGTAATATTTCTAAAAATAAAATCTAGTTCTCTGAGTAGGTAAAAAAAAGAATGTGAAGACTGAGTGGACAACAAACAGAGCTATGCTCTATAACAGCATGAAGTCCTCTGGACAATTAGTCCTCAGGGATGTGACTGTCCAAGGAATGGCCATGGTAGCTGTGCTACTGCATGGGTCATAGTTCATGAGTCCAGAGCACACTTGCATTCGGGGCGTGGGAGACCCTGTGTCAAACATATGTCAAGTCTAAGCACAGGTGCTTCTGTGGGCTGGGTGTCCTGATCCTTGTTTAAAAACATGTCTGACCTAACTACACTTGGGGTAAGGATGTGCTACTGCATATAGTGGTACACTTAGAGCTCCATATAACTCCATTACATCACAGTGCACACTTGGCCATTTAAGACCAAGAAGTCTGGAAATGCAGTGTACAACATCATGGCCCAAAATGGTGGACCATAACCTACATTGGGCAAATAATTACACTGCTAATCAGTGCACTCTTGAGACTCTACTCTCTCAACTGGAGAAATAGATTTCAAAATCTTTACAACTGCTGGTATCATCTTCCCAGACATTAACCACTTCAGAGTATGGGAGAACCGCTGCTCCTATATGAACTGATATACTTGGCTGGGGCTAATAACTTTGAGATGGTTGAATTGAACCATAAAGGGACAAAGAATGATTCAGAAATAATCCAAATGAACTTCTGATGAAGTAGGATGTTTGGAATTATGCTCAAATGGGAAAGAAAAGAAGGAGAGTCAGTCCAGCCTCTCAGACTGTTACACTCAGGACTTTTTAAAACTGGTCTTTCTCACCACACAGAAACTGAAAATCAAAAGTTACAGCCAACTTCTTAAGACTAACCAACGTCCCAATTTTCGTTATGCTTCCCACAAAAAAACTGTGCCCATGCCTACATACCCACAAACACTCCCGAAAGCAGGAAACAATTTCGAGAGAGTAATGCTCCATTCCCAAAAAGCATGATGGGTGGATTTTGGTCTTTTGTTGGGTGAATTGTTAATGTTATAGGTCAGAGGAGAAACAAGGTATGGAAAGTTATATTCAGGGATATCTTTCTTTCTTTTTCTTTCATCTTTCTTTATCTCCTATCTAACATTAGAATAAGGGGGATGAAAAGACAAGCAGGGATATAAGCATGTTATGTTAAAGGTTAGATTATTGAGTCTACTTTTAGACCAAGGGGTATAAAAAAGCCAAAATATTTCTATGGTATGGATTTTCTATATTGATAAATACTTAAGGGTTTATTTTGTTACAAAATATCATGTATACATATTTAAAGTATTTTTAAAGTATTGTACTTACCTGATTCTTAAAAATATATGTTAAATTCTAGTTATTTGAAAGATACTTTACAAATTATTTAGGACAAAAATGAAATGTAAGGTAGTAATCAATGAATCAAACTTATTGTTCATGTTAAATGCTAGTTTAGTTAATATAAAATAAGGTTCATTAAGCTTCCTTAGATGCCTTTCAAAGTTAAGTAGATATTATAGTGCTAGAGATAAGCTAATCAGATATACTGGAGATAGAATCATACATGGTCTTCAGAAAATTTAGAGATCTACAGACTATGGGATATAAAGATATATTAATAATAAAAGTTTTATGACAGTAGTATGTGTGCTCCTGGCTGCGCCAATCTACTGCAAAGCTGTTGATGAGCTTTGAAGAACCTCCTTATGATGTTTGGTTCAAATATGGCAAGCTACCCACTGATGGGCATGGTGGCACAAAATCAAAAATCAATCAAACAAAAAACCCAAGCTGGTGGGATTGCAAACTGGAACAATCACACTTAAAATAAAACTAGAGGTTTCTCAGAAAATTGGAAATAAATCTACCTGAAGTCTCAGCTATATCACTTCAGGGCACATACCCACAAGATGCCCAACCATTCCACAAGGGCACATGCTCCAATATATTCATAGTGGAAACAACTCAAATGTGCCACAACAGATAATGGATACAGAAAATATGATTCATTTCCACAATAGAATACTACTCAACTATTAAGAATAAGGACACCATGAGTTTGGAATACAAAAGGATGGAACTAGAAAATATCATCCTGAGTTCTCACTAGGACCCAAAACTACATGCATGCTATATATTTACTAATAAGTGGATATTAGCCAAAAAAGCACAGGATACAACTCCTGGAACTCATAAAGATTAACAGGCCATAGGACACAAGTAAGGATTCTTCAATTTCACTAGAGAGCTAGAGGAATCCAGAGGGCAGATTGAGTGAAGGATCTGGTGGGAAGAGAACATAGCAGGAGACATGGAGCTGAAAAAATATCTGAGAGGCTTAGGGTTACATTCTGATTCACAGTATGCATGAGCAAGGTAGAGAGATAAACAGAGAGAGAGAAAGATACAGACAGACAGAGAGTATTTCAGAGTCAGAAAAAAGGACAGAGAGAGACAGAAACAGAGAGACAGATAGTGAGACAAAGAGGGAAAGAGACAGACAGATACTGACAGAGACAGAGAGAGCCTAGTATGGCATGAGCCTCAAATCTCAACCCCAGTGACACATTTCTTCTAACAAAGACAATGTCACTCCTAGTCTTATCAAAATTCCAATACTTGATGACTTAGCATTCAAATATATGAACACATGGGAATGAGCTATTCTTATCTGAACCATCATATTTGCATTAGCTGAATTGCCCAATTTTCTTTTTTTTTCTCTTTTATTTTCTCTTTTATTTTTTCTTTTATTTTTTAAATCCAATGCCTTTTATAGTCTAGATTATATCCACCTCCCAGTCCACCCTCTGACTCTTCCACCTCCCAAACCTCCTTTCTTCTATCTCCAAGAGGATATACCCACCTGCCAATCCCCACCCCACCAGACCTTCCCATTCCCTGGGGCCTTCAGTTTCTTGAAGGATAGGTTCATTTTCTCTGACTGAATCCAGACATGGCAAACCTCTGATGTATATACATGTTTGGTGCCTCATATCAACTTGTGTATGCTCCCTGGTTAGTGGTGCAGTGTCTGAGAGATCTTGGAGGTCCAGGTTAGTGGAGATGGCTGGATACAGAAAGTGTGGACCATTACTCAATGGAATATCATTAAGATATTAAGAATGAGGACATCATGAGTTTTGCAGGCAAATGTATAGAACTAGAAAATATCATCCAGAGTTAGGTAACTTAGACCCAAAAGGATATGCATGGTATTATTCACAAATAATTGGATATTAGCCAAAAAAGCACAGAATGTACAGATACAATCCACAAAACTCAAGAAGGTTAACAAACTGAAGGTTCCAAGTGAAGATGCCTCAGTCCCACTTTGTAGGGGTTGCCATCCCACAGTCAAAAACTCTGACCCAGAATTGTTCCTATCTAAAAAATCTGCAGGGACTAAATTGGAGGAAAGCCTGAGGAAAAGGAGGTCCACAGACAGGTTCAAATTGGAATTCAGTTCAATGGGAGGCCCTAATGGTTGACACTACTACTAATGAGATGGTGTGCTCACAAAAAGGGGCCTATCATAACTGCCTTCTGAAAGACCCAAAAAGCAAATAAAAAAGTTAGATGAAGTTATTTGGACCAGCCAATGGATAGAAGCTGGTGATCCCTGTGGTTGAATTAGGGAAAATCTGGAAGAATATGAGGAGGTGGGTGAACCTATAAGAATTGTTTCATTTTTAAGTGTAATTTGAGTTTTTATCTGAGACCTCTGTATATATGGACATTAAGTGTTATACATGTATTTGATATTGTTCCTTTTTTACTCACTTGTATTTGATATGTGTTTCTATCATTATTAAAAATATGAACCAGATTGTAACTTCTGTGATTTCTCATGATTTTGTTCTTGTTGTGTTTTTGTTTCCTGTAAGCTATGTACTTCCCCAATGTTCACGTGAATGCCTTACTTTATTGTTGAATTAAATTTTATTTTTGATAAAAATTTTCTTCTCATAAACCTACTGAATAATCTTACAAAGAGACAGAATTGGGATCTGGAGGTTCTTATTCAATTTTCTTCTCTTTGATAGCATCACCTATGTAGGCATAGTGTAAGTACCCTGACATCTTAAAGAATGATGTTGAAATCATGAATAAATTCACTATAATATGTGTTGTCTACTTAGTACTGACTTCATTACACTGTGTAAGAATGTATGATAATGTGAAGGTTTGTTAGATTAAAGAACAATGAGAGCTTGCTATTAAAGGTACCAATAACTTGACACATACATACTGTTGTAGAAGTTGAGAAGGTAAACCAAACACTGTCTAAAAGGTTTCCTATTCAAAAATAATGGAGAATTGTAAAAAATCCACATTTCAAAGTACATGTTTTATGAAAGTGAAAGACATAAAATAGAAGTCTTATGAACATATATGTTATATGCATTGTGATTGCATTTCCAATTTCCAATATAATGTAAATCCCAGGAGCTGAATTCTATTAAATTTTCAATTTTTAAAGAGGATCTATTCTCAATACATTTCAAAATATTTCACAAAATTAAAGCGGAAGGCATACTTACAAACTTAGCCTATGACACTGGTATTATTCTGAAACCATGACAATATCTTCTGTGCTGAGTATAATTAGAGTTTATTTATGGAACCTTTAATTTGACCTTCACAGTGCTACACTTCATCAGGCAAGGACATACCTCCTCCAACAAGTCCATACCTTCAAAGAATGACACTAATATGGGTCAAGCACTCTGGCCCATGAGTCTGTGGGGCCAAACTTATTCAAACCACCACATTCTACACACAGGCCAGCATAGGTTTATAGCCGTAACAAATTGCAAAACGCACTTAGTCCATCTTCAAAAGTCTACATAATCTATCACAGTCTTGACTGTATTTAAAATCCAAAGTTCAATAACTTATTTGAGATAGTTGGAATCACTTAAGTGTAGCTGCCTATAAAATCGAAATCTAAAAGCAGATCATATACTTCTAATATCACTAGATATACCTGACCTATTCTAAATGTCATACTGAGGAAATACTGGATCAAAACAAGCCCCCCCCCAAAAAAAAATTGACTGCAATATAGTTCTTTCTCTTGGCCTGGTTCTTCTAAATCCTTTTAGTAGCATCCCTCAGTGTATATTCCATTACTCTGCCATCTCTAAAATCTTTGTGTCTCCCAGGAAACTTAAACTTCACTGCTTCTTGTTGCAATATCTAGGATGAACACTTGATGTTCTGGGTTTTGCCATATGTCTTTGGCCACTACTCCAGCTCAACCCCCTGTAGTACTCTAGGCTATAGCTAACTCCACTCCACTGCTGCTGCTGTTCTTACCAGTAACACCATGGTATTGATATCTCCAGTATGATGGATCTTCTGCTACAACTAGTTTGCAATTTACCCATAGACTTTCACAGGCTATCTTCATAGTGCCAAGTCTCAACTACTTTGCATGACTCCTTCTGTCCTGGACATTCAACTCCCACTAAGTCTGTACCTTCAGTAATGTTCTTTACTGGCCTCTTATAGTAATGAACTTCAGCTGCTCTCCATAACCCCATTATGGCTTTAAAACCAGTACCACCTGTGTGGTGCTTATACTTTACAAATTCTGCCTGCTTGCATGAGGTCTATCTCTGGAACACAGCTTCTTTATGTTCTCAGAAAATACCTCCCACAATATTTCACCTATGTGATGTTGGTCTCTTATTAATCACTGCTAATTTCTTAGTTTTAGCTAACCAACATCAATTGTCTCCTTTTAGTCTTGAAGAAAACTCCAGAGTCAAGTGATCAAATCTGCCAAGTTCTGTTTCTTGCTATGTCTAGAACATAGCCCACTTGTTCTATTATATCATAACAAGCATTCTGTTTTCAATGTTTACTGCAATGTTTAAGACTAGCTGTCTTGGAACTGGATGTGTACCAGGCTGCCCTTGAACTCAAAGATCTGCTTGTCTCTGTTTTCTGGTATTAAAGGCATGTTCTAACACACCTGGGTCTTTCTTTGATTCTTTATCAGTAGATATTTTTATGTTTTCTATTTTAGTTCATTCTGGATAAGAGTCAAATTGACCACCAAGAATCGGTACACAATCCATCCCTTTTCAATTTAACACACAGTTATATCTCTTTATGGCCAAATGAAAAAAATAACCACCTTATGAGAATGGCAACATGGTATAAACATATCTTGTAAAATTGTTAATGCAAAAACAATAAGTACATCTGAGTGTGATCTTTTTTGATATCCTAACTCCATTAATTATATTTAATATCCTTAAACACAGGATTTAGCTCCATTCCAATTTCTAGTGCCCATTTGGTATTGAACCACATTCTACTGCTTTCATAATCCAAAAATCATCAAATTCACATTTCTTCGAACAAAATCATTCATGCCTATCACTGGTACCAACTTCTATCTTAATTGGGATTTTCACTGCTACAAAGGTTAAATGTTAAAGTTTAATTGTGACTATCTTGCATTTTCAGGGATTTACTCCATTATCATCATGTCCCAAAGCAGGGCATCACAAAGCAAGACATTGTGTTTGATAAAGAGATGAGAGTACTATATCTTGATTTCAATGCAGCCAGAGAAGTCTATCTCCTGCACTGTGTGTAGGTTGATCTTATCTAGAGACTTCAAAGTCTATCTCCACAGTGACATTTTTCTTCCAACAAGGATTCACATACTCCAACACAACCAAAACCACAAATAGTGCCAGTCTCTATGAGCCAAGCATTAAACACATGAGTCTATGGGGCTAAACCCATTCAGACAACCACATATGCCCATTAGGATTTTTGCTTTCTGTTTGTTTATTTGTTTTGTGTGTGTTTAATTATTTCTATGTTTTCCTTATTCTTTTCATGTGTCCTTTATTCTACCAGTTTTTTCACTGATTATCATTTCTTTACTATATGATTTCATTCAAAGAAAAGAGACATAAAGTTTAGGAGATTTAAAGTATATTTAAGTTAAATTTTAGTATAATTTTTAATTTTTTGCCAGATTTTCATATAAGACCTGCATATATATGAATAATCCTCTGTAATATGAGGGTAGAGTTCTCTTCATGTATTCCAAAGAAATTCACCCAGTAGTCATAAAAAAAGAGTTACATTAAGACAGCATTTTCAACAAATGATACTGGCTCAACTGGTGGTTAGCATGTAGAAGAAAGCAAATTGACCCATTCCTATCTCCTTGTACAAAGCTCAAGTCCAAGTAGATCAAGGACCTCCACATAAAACCAGATACAATGAAACTAATAGAAAAGAAAGTGGGGAAGAGTCTTGAGCACATGGGCATTGAGGAAAATTTCCTGAACAGAACACCAATAACTTATGCTCTAAGATCAAAAATTGTCAAATAGGACTTCATAAAATTGCAAAGCTTCTGTAAGGCAAAAGACACTGTCAATAGGAAAAGAACAGCAACTAAGAAATTGGGAAATATCTTTACTAATCCTATACCTGATAGAGAGATAATATCCAATATATAAAAAGAACTCAAGAAGTTAGAGTCCAGAGAACCAAATAACTCTATTAAAAATGGAGTACAGTGCCAAACAAAGAATTCTCAACAGAGGAATACAGAATGGATGAGAGGCATCTAAAGAAATGTTCAACATTATTAGTCATCAGGAAATGCAAATCAAAACAACCCTGAGATTCTACCTCACACAATTCAGAATGGATAGGATAAAAAATTTAGAGAGACCATCAGATGACAATCAACAAATCTCTAATTCCTAATATTATTAGGTTTCAGCAGATTAGGATATGTTGGTAGTATTAATTTTCATATTAATATATTAAGATAAAGTAATTGTCACTTCCTGTTGTTTTTGTTGTAAGAGGTAGAATTAGTTTTGTGTGGATTTGTTGAAAGATTACCTTCTTGCCTCTTCTGGGGTGTAGTTTTAATCCTTATGTTGATGTTTTCCATCTATTATCCTTTGTAGGGCTGGATTTGTGGAAAGATATTGTGTAAATTTTGTTTTGTCATGGAATATCTTGTTTTCTCCATCTACAGTAATTGAGTGTTTTGCTGGATATAGTAGCCTGGGCTGGCATTTGTTGAATTTTTTTTTTCACCCTTTACTGGAAATCTTCACACTCTTCTATTCCTATTATTCTTAGGTATGGTCTTTTCCTTTGTCACAAATTTCCTGGATGTTTTTGTTAGGAAAGTTTTACACTCTATATTTTCTTTGACCAATGTGCCAATATTTAATATGGTGTCTCCCACACCTGAGATTCTCTCTTCCATCTCTTGTATTCTGTTGGAGAAGCCTGCATCTGTAGTTTCTGTTCTCTTTCATAGGTTTTCAATCCTCAGTGATGCCTCCATTTGTGATTTCCTTATTGATTTTCTTTCCATTTTTAGATCTTGATTTATTTTTCTCTATTTCTTTACTTGTTTGATATGTCTTTATGTCTTTAAGCGTTTTATTTATTTCCGTTTAGATGGCTTATATCTGGTTGCCTTTGTTTTCCTGTACTTCTTCAATGCAGTTATTTATATCCTTAAATGTCTCTGTTATCTTCATGAGATAGCATGACATGGAATTTTGATGAGAATCTTACTCTTCACATGTCTTAGAGTATTCAGGATAGGTAAGCTGGGTTCTGATGGGGCCAAATTACCTTATGTTCTTGTGCTTACCTTTCACGACCTGGTTATCTCTGGTGTTTATTGCCAAGATAACTCAGATTGGATAGGCTGTCTTGGAAGCAGGTAGAGTTATGTGACATTAGTTACTCTAGGCTTCCTAGGAAGTAGGCAGTACTGTCTCTGGTGGAGTGGGGAGGCTCCTATGCTACTGGTTTGAATGTAAATCCTAGGTCCCTAGTTAAGGCAGACTTTCTGGAGACAGGCAGGATGTATGTCCTGAGGGGCAGAGCAGGAATGTTGATCTGTCACAAGTGCAAGTAGAAGTCCAGAGCTGTCTTTTCTGTTTTTATTCCATACCATTCACTCCAATTCTGAGTGAGGAATCTCCTGTCCATCTTCCAGTCCAATTTTGTTTTCCCCAGTTGTCTAGGGTGTTGTTTAAACTAACCTCTTTTCTTGGAAAGGTGATTAGTTTGTCTTCCTTTACACAGGTCAAAATATAATGTACATCATGCTATATGTTAATTATGTGCTGTATTGTTTCTCTTATTTCAAGCTCTTGAACCAACCCATCTTGAGTATTCACCATATTCAGCCTCAAAGCACATACTTTCTTTTTTGATGATGCTCCATTTCATCCTATCTCCCTTTACAGTTATTACCCATATAGATTCTTTAAAGACCAGAACTCTATTCGAAATCTTATTATGTAGCAGCATTTTCTCCTTAATAAGCCTCCAAGTGTATGTCTTAATCACTTTTATGTTGCTGTGATAATGCACCATGACCATAAAAATTTATAGATGGCACATTTTATGTTGGCTTAATTTTCCAGAGGAACAAGATTATATCATGGCAAAGAGGTATTGTAGCAGCCAGTAACCATGGTGGCAGGAACAGGGAGTTCTAAGCATGTATCTTCAGACATAAACATAAAACAGAGTGGGGATAATTGGAAACAGTAAAAAAAAAATTAATTTCAAAGCCCACCCCAGAGACATACTTCCCCCACTCAGGCATTGCCACTTAAACTTACCCAATAAATAAATACTGCCAAAGAAGACATATGTTCAAATATCTGAGACTATATGGCTCAGATTTATGCAAACAATCATATACTCATTGTCCACAATAGGTTCATTGTTATATCATGAAAAAATCAATTTAGTCTAACTTTAAAAATCTGCATAATTTTTCACAGTTTCAATAGTGCTCAATATTTCAAGCTCTAGAATTTATTTTATTTTCAGATTCAAAGCAATCTCTTAACTGTTATCCCCTATGCATCAAATGCAGTTACATAAATGTACACATATATCCATTTCTATCTCTATCTCTATATATGTATATGTATATCATCTATATTTATACATAGATAAAAACATGGATATGTGTGTAGGTGTGTGTGTGTACAGAATCTACTTTCTACATTTCTACTCCAAAGGGAAGGATTTAGAACATAGTGAAGAAGTACTAGACTCTGCACATCCTTGCTACTTATACATCTCTCTCTGTCTCTCTGTCTCTTTCTCTCTCTCTCTCTCTCTCTCTCTCTCTCTCTCTCTCTCTCTCTCTCTCAATCTCTCTCTCTCTCCCTTGCCATCACTCATCTTGTATCTTACTATGTCAGGTTATAATCCCATTCAGCTGTTATAAACAAAGACCTGGCAATAAGGCTTTCAATGGCTTATTTTCTCACAAGCTGGTTGGACAGGTCGAGCTTTGACAGAAGCAACCAGAAGCTTTTGAACTGGAGTGTCTGACAGCTCTTTTTCTTTTTCATAGACTTTTCTTCATGAGATTTCAGGCTTCCCCTTCCATTACAGGAAAGTGGGGAGACAAGAGTAATACAAGGGAAGTAATTCCACCTGAAGCAGTTCTTTAAAGAACATTACAGGAATAGCAGGTCCATCATTTGAAACTGTGTTTCATTAGTCATCTAGTAGCAGGAAGACTTGGAAATATAATATTTATTTTTCACAAACTTGTTTTCTCTTTTTCAGATTTATTTTATGTGTATAGCTCTTTTATCTTCAGTGTAAGTGTACCACACTAATACAGATTATCAGAGTTTCTGTTTCAATATTGTACCATCATTAAAAGTAAATTCTAACCAGATCAGTATCTTGGTTACACCTCTTCATTGAGTATTAATTACAGACAATATAAGGGATTAAATTACCCATGCAAACATTAAAGAAAGCCACAACCAGCCTTACCTGCTTCTCATTCACACTCAGCCTATGATAGCCATCAGAACTCACTGATAAGTCCCTACCCTTGAGGTGCTGGTTTCTGATTTCTCAGATAATTTTTCCTTATCTGTTAACACTAAGATGACACACTGTCCTCTCCTAGACATGGCTCTGCTCTTCTTTACTCAACACTCAAATTCAAAGTGAGATATCTTTAAAAATGTGTAAGTGCTAAGGAACTTGTGGTGGTAATGGTGAACTACAGTTCTTAACTATATTTTTAGCCAACTCTAAGATAACCTGTTAGGCAAAACTGTGTCTGGTTTTCCTGATCAGGTCTTTAAAAGTGGGAATACTCACCCTGAGTAGGGGTATTGCAGCCATAATGAAAGTTTGAGAGTAAAGCTATGCTTTTTGGCTTCTGCCTTTGTGTCTTACTGAAAAATGGCCACTGTAGCTGATCCCTTCAATGATATCAGAACCCAAATCAGGTTTCAATTCCCATTGAAAATAATGTCTTTCCACAAGGTAACTTAGAAGTATTCAGCATTAGATTGTGACCACCATATTACCCAGCATTGGAGATAGTAGTTACCAAGTTCTTAGCCTCTCTAGGGTGAAAACACCTATTTGGGACATCCCCTCATAAGCCAGTTAATCAATTGCATTTTAGATTATATTCATTCGATCTTTTCTGTTTCTCTAAAGAACCCTAAGAGAAGTCAGAATAATGCAAATGATGCTGTTTTGTGTAAGATATGGCTGTTTTTTCCCTTTCTCACAATTAATATGTCAGATGCAGGTTAAACCAGATTATCTATATTAGTGATCAAGAAACACTTTATCTGTTCTTTGAATGGAAGGAATTTTATACCATAGCAACTGAACCCATGGGCACATTAACCAAGATAAGCAAAGGCTTTTGTTTAAGGCCATATACTTACACAGTCTCTTATACTGTACAACATGAAATATTGACTCATGATTTTATGACTGTGGATTAGCTTTTCTGAAGTAACAAACAACCCAAGGCTCAGTGACTTCCTACAACAAGTACATCTCACCATCCATGTTAAATGTAATTGAAATTCTGCTTCAGGCAGAGGGCAAGATAAATGAATTTCTTTATCACAGGACCAAGAAACCAATAACTGTCAGCATCTTCAACTTGAGATTCCAGTCTGAGATACCAGACGTCTATGTGGGTTTAAATGAGATGCCTCCCATCTCCCATGATCTCAGGTGTTGGAGTATTTAGTACTCAGCTGGTGGGACTGTTTGGGTAGATTTAGGAAGGCTGGTCTTGCTGGAGGAAGGATTTCACCAGAGACATACTTTGAGATTTCAAAAACAAGTACCATTTCCAGTGAGCTCTCTTAGTTTACTTTTTGTAGTTGGAGATATGAGCAATCAGCTGTTCATGCCAGCATGCCTGTCTCCTGCTACATTTCTGATGGTGGTGCATCCTTGACTCTCTGACACTGTAAGCTCAAAGTAAACCCTTCCTTTCTAGATGTCCTTGCTTATGGTATTTTATCACAGCAATAAAATGTAGCTAACACATGGCCCTTACAGCTATGTGTCAGTGTTCCTTCACTTCTCCTTACATTTACCTGAGCAAATCACAATGTCAAGGCAATGAGAACACTGAAAAAATTCAAGGAGGCAATGAAACTTACAGGCAAGGACAAGGGAGGAAACATTATTTCACTCTTCACCCAGTCAGTCACCTATTTGTGTAATTTTTCTCTGTAGACAGAATGGCATGATGGAGAGAGATGTCATCAATGTGAATGTCTACCCCCTCACTTAAATTCACAGACTACATAAGAAAAGGGTAGACTAGATTATTTGAAAAATACCTTCCATGGAAGCAGCCATATTTCTGTAATTCTTCCACCATTCAGAAGTCTTTCATGTCTATGTAGCCCTTACCTCTTCCCAGGAAACCCCAGTCTGTTTAATTCTTCCTCTTTTCTCATTTCATGTGGAAGGAAGGAGTGGTTCATGTTCATTCTGCTACTCATGGAAATCCTTCAGAATTCATGCTAGGGTTGTAGTTCTTGCTGTTATTTCTCTCTCACATATGGGAAAAGCAATATATTTCTTGTTTACTTGACAAACATGTCAGACACAGGTAATCATGACTGTGTAGGCATCAAATCACACATATGCAAACAGACATACACACATACCTCACCATTCCACACATACATCACACCTTAAACACAACATATAAACCCTACATCACATATGTACCACACCCACATGTACATCCCACTCTACACATAACACACACACACACACACACACACACACACACACACACACACACCACATTACCCATACACCTTCTGTCTTAGTCAGGGTTTCCATTCCTGCACAAACATCATGACCATGAAGCAAATTGGGGAGCAAAGGGTTTATTTAGCTTACTTCCACATTGCTGTTGATCACCAGAGGAAGTCAGGACTGAAACTCAAGCAGGTCAGGAAGCTGGAGCTGATACAGAGGCCATGGAGGGATGTTCCTTACTGGCTTGCTTCCCCTGGATTGCTCAGCCTGCTGTCTTATACAACCCAAGACTTCCAGCCCAGGGATGGCACCACCCACAAGAGGCCCTTCCCACTTGATCACTAATTGAGAAAATGCCCCACAGCTGGATTTTATTGAGCCACTTCCCCAACTGAAACTCCCTTTTCTGTGATAACTCCAACCTGAGTCAAGTTGACTCACAAACCCAGCCAGTACAATTGACCCCTTGTCAACTTGACACACAAACACATCACTATTAAGCCTCAACCCTTACATTGTTATTCATCCCCAAGATCTAAAGTCCCAGAGTCTTTACTTATTAAAAGTTCAATCAATTTATAATATCCACTATCTTTTAAAATTCAAGGTCTCTTAACTGTATGATCGATTAAAATACTTTCTTCCTTCAAGAGGGAAAAAAACATCAGTTCACAGTCACAATCAAAAGCAAAACCAATGTCTGTGCTCCAACACACGATTTTCTGGGCTCCTCCAAGGGCTTGAGTCACTTCTCCAGCTCTGCCTTTTGTAGCACACATCTGTCTTCTGGGCTCGAGATGCCTGTACTCCACTGCTGCTGCTGTCCTTGGTGATCATTGCATGGTACTGGCATTCCCAAAATGCTGCTGTAACCAGGCTTTACCAATAGCCTCTCACAGACTGTCTTCACGGTGCCAAGCCTCAACTCCTTTGCAGGACACCTTCAGTCCTGGGCTATCAATTGCAAACTGAGGCTGCACCTTCACCAATGGCCTTCCATGGCCTTTCACTGTGTCGAGCCTCAGCTGCGATTCATGACCTCTTCATGCTGTCAAAACCAGTACCATCTGGATGGCTCTTACAGATTATCAAGTCCTGCTGCAGCACAAGGTACAACCTTGGCTATCTCTGGAACATAGCCTCTTTATGCTCTCAGAAAACACTTCCCAGAAGATGTCACCTCAATGGTGCTAGTCTCTTCTGAATTACCGCTAATTTCTTAGCTCCAACTAACCAGGATCAATAGTCCCAGTAACGCAAAGTTTTCACTTTAGTAGTTCTGGTATCTTGTTAATCACAGCTGATACTTCAGCCCCAGCTAAACAGAACCACAGAATCTTCACCATCAAAACAAAATGACCCTGATAAGCGTCTTTAATCTTCCCTCTGAAATTTCACAAGCCAGATCCGCATCTTCTGCACTGTTCTCAACATGATCTTCAAAGCTCCTACAGAATATCTCACAGTGTTCTTAACAAGCAGTGGCTCTTCTAGCTCAAAGTTCCAAATTCCTTCCACAGTCTTCCCCATAACATGGTCAGATTGTCACACGATTACCCCACTCCCGATACCAATTTGTCTTAGTCAGGGTTTCTATTCCTGCACAAACATCATGAGCAAGAAGCAAGCCAGCAAGGAACATCTCTCCATGGCCTCTGTGTCAGCTCCTGCTTCCTTACCTGCTTGAGTTCCAGTCCTGACTTCCTCTTGTGATCAACAGCAAGGTGGAAGTAAGCTAAATAAACCCTTTCCTCTCCAACTTGCTTCTTGGCCATGATGTTTGTGCAGGAATAGAAACCCTAAGACACCATCCTTAAATACACCACCTTCATACACTCCCCAGACAACACACATATTAATTCCCCAGACACCACAATATACCAAACCATACAACCACACCGTATATTACACACTCTACACATACCAAAAACACTGTACAGACACACCATATACACATGTACACACAGAAACACACACCATATTATAATACTACACACAAATACTATACCACATATATACACATAAACACACACACACACAGTGATATGTACAAAACACCCACTCACACAGACACAGGAACAAACACTATACCACACACATAGATCCACAGACACATATAGAAATTCTAGTATGAAATCTTTCATGAAATGAAGATGATTCTTTAGTTGGAGTAGATAGAGCTTAGATGAGAGTAGACTTCAAGTATTGTG
>JADRCD010208402.1:0-11868 GCA_019843815.1 Montemys delectorum | reverse complement strand
TTCACAGAGCTATTAAACATCCCAATGGCTCTTCTAGCTCAAAGTTCCAAAGTCCTTCCACAGTCCTCCCCAAAACAAGGTCAGGTTGTCACAGGAATACTCCACTATGCTGGTACCAATTTGTCTTAGTCAGGGTTTCTACTCCTGCACAAAACATTATGGCCAAGAAGCAAGTTGGGAAGCAAAGGGTTTATTCACCTTACACTTTCCACATTGCTGTTCATCACCAAAGAAGTCAGGACTGAAAATCAAGCAGGTCAGGAAGCAGGAGCTGACGCAGAGGCTATGGAAGGATGTTACTTATTGGCTTGCTTCCCCTGGCTTGCTTTCTTATAGAACCCAAGACTACTAGCCCAGGGGCACCACCCACAATGGGCCCTCCCACCCTGGATCACTAATTGAGAAAATGCTGGATCTTGTGGAGGCATTTCCTCAAGGGAGGCTCCTTTCTCTGTGATAACTCCAGCTTGTGTAAAGTTGACACACAAAACTATCCAGTACAGCATCCCTGACCTCAAGCTGTACTATAGAGTAATAATGAGAAAAACTGCATGGTATTGGTACAGAGACAGGCAGGTAGATCAATGGAATATAATTGAAGACCCAGAAATGAACCCATACACCTATGGTCACTTGATTTTTGACAAAGCAACTAAAACCATTCAGTGGAAAAAAGACAGCATTTTCAACAAATGGTGCTGGTTCAATTGGCGATCTGCATGTAGAAGAATGCAACTTGATCCACTCTTATCTCCTTGTACAAAGGTCAAGTCCAAGTGGATAAAGGATCTCCACATAAAACCAGATACACTGAATGTAATAGAAGAGAAAATGGAGAAGAACTTCGAATACTTGGGCACAGAGGAAAACTTTCTGAACAGAACACTAATAGCTTATGCTTTAAGATCAAGAACAGACAAATGGGACCCCATAAAATTGCAAAGCTTCTGTAGGCAAAGGACACTGTCAATAGGACAAAATCATGGGCATGATACAATCCACAGACCATATGGAACTTAGAAAGAAGGAAGGTCAGGGTGTGGATGCTTCAGTCCTGCATCAAGGAGGGAACAGGATGATTGAAGGAGGTGGAGGGAGAGGGGGACCTGGGAGGGAGAGAGACAGGAGAGGAAACAAGGGAGGGCAGTATCAGGTACTGGAGGGGATGGGAGAGAGGTACAGAGAATCAGGAAATTGAATAAAAATGTATAAGAGGGATGCATGGGGGGGATGAGGAACTGGAAATAGCCACTGGAGGGTCCTAGACACCAGGGAAACTAGAGACTCTCAGAACCCAATGGGGATGACTTCAGTCAAAATGAGCAAATAAGGGGGAGATAGAACCTGTAGATAGGCACTGCCCCTGGTCAAGGGATAGGGCCACCCACCCATCTCAAAGTTTTTAACCCAGAAATGTTCCTGTCCAAAGAAAGAACAGGGACAAAAAATGGAGCAGAGACCGAAGGAAGGGCCATCCGGGAACTGACCCACCTGGGGATCCATCCTGTCTGCAGATACCAAACACGATGCTGTTGCCATTGTCTGAGTTCAAGGTCAGCCTGGTCTACAGAGTGAGTTCCAGGACAGCCAGAGCTATACCTGCCTTTACCTCCAAGTGCTAGGATCAAGTGCACCACCACTGCCCCACCAGGTTCCATTTTTTTTAATAAGATGAAGCTATAAAATGCAAACAGTGAAACATAACCAATAGCAAGGGAGATCTGGGTCTAAAATAGAGCTAATTGCCTCCATAGTAAAAAATGTCCCCACATGTGTGCTACTTTTCTAAGAGTGGAAAAACAATGATATGTTTTTATGAATGGATCCATCTTAGTCTGTGTTCTACTGTTGTGAAGATACACCATGACCATGACAAGCTATTATAGAAGAAAGCACTTAGTTGGGTCTTGGTTACAGTTTCAGAGGTTTAGTTTATTACTATCATAGCAGGAAGCATGGCTGCATGCAGGCAGCTGCTGGAGTAGTAGTTGAGAACTACATCCTCATCTGTAAGCAGAGAAGAGAAAGATACTAGGACTGGCTTGGGCTTCTGAAACCTCAAAGCCCACTGCCAGTGACACACTTCCCCCAACAAATCTCCTAATCCTTTCAAATAGTGCCACTCTGCCCAAGAGTAGCTTGACATCACAGGGTAAACAGATAGGCATTGAGGGTAGTGTTGGTGATCGGGACCAAAAGCTGACGGCTTCTAGCAATTTGCAAGGAGAAAGAATTTTAGTTACTTAGGTTATTTTCTCTTTAACTCAGACCTCTCACTGGAGGTTTGGAGTTCCCTAATTCTTCATCTGCCAGAGAGAAAAGAAAAGAAAAGAAAAGAAAAGAAAAGAAAAGAAAAGAAGGGAAAGGAAGGGAAGGGAAAGGGAAGGGAGAGAGAGAGGGAGAGAGGGAGAAATGGAGGAAGGGAGGGAGGGAGGAAGGCAGGCAGGCACTCATAGTCAACATGCATATTGGATGAAGCTGAAGAAGGCTGCACCACCACTTTCTTGTTGTTCTTAGTTTTTATACTTTCTCAGGATAGTTGATTGCATGGTTTTCTAAGCATTTTTACATTCCAGAAGTTCATAGTAAGTTTAAGGCAATAGTTCATGTCATAGATCAATAAGACTTAAAGAATTACAGCAGAATTGTTTACATATCTTTCCACTAAGACTAGTGCCTGACTAAACATTCATCATCTATTACTAGCTCCATAAGTTCATTATAAGTTTAAAACAATAATTTTTTGTCATAAGCTAGCATGATTTTGTCAAGAGATAAATCATCTGCCTTGTCTCTAATTAATTTGAAATTTTGTACACATAGACTAGTCTATCATTTATTTTCTGTCCTTGCAGCTAAAATAAATTGTCCATTCTCAGTTTATGACCTTTAGTTATTAGATAGTGGCTTCATTCCTAACCCAGAAGGAATGTTTTCCATGATTGTAAATTTGTTCCAAGCCTGCTTCCTTTTCTATGTGCAATTAGCCCATGGTGCATGAGAGTTTACAAAGCTCTATTTACAGCTTTTATTCTATAGGGGGATTGTGATTACTTGTATCAATTTAGAAATTCTACAAAATCTTTATTAGGAATAATTAAACCATCAATTCATCTATACATCATTGTTACATGAAAGTACATCTTCAAATAGATTTTGCAGGAAACCTGCCCAATAGGGTAGGTTAATGCCCATGAATCATTAGGCTATGGAATAGTGGCAAGAGATGCATATCAGCAGCAAGAAGCCATCCTGGGACGAAGTCTCTGAGGACACTGCATCTCAGAGTGCACCCATCACAGCCATGCAAAGTGGTGGACCACCTCCAGAAAATTCACTTGCTTGTCATAGCCTTTCCTAGATGGCTTCTGATACCACTCCCTGGTGAGCAAGCATTCATGTCTATGAGCCTATTAGGACCATCTACTTTCAAACCACCCCATTCCACGGCCTGGCTCTCTTAGGTCTATAGTCATACCATAATACAAAATAGATTTAATCCAACTTTAAAAGTCCTCATGGTCTCTACAAAGTGAGTTCCAGGACAGCCAGGGCTATACAGAGAAACTCTGTCTCAAAAACAAAACAAAACAAAACAACAACAACAAAAAAAGGTCCTCATGGTCTATAACTGTCTCAACACTGTTTAAAAATCTGAATTTCAAGGCAGTCTCTTAACTGTAATCCCCTGTAAAAATCAAAAGCCAAAAAAAAAAAACCCACAGTCTTCCAACAGACAAAGGCACAGAGTACACAATACCATTCCAAAAGGGAGGAAACGGAGCAGAGTGAGGAAAACTGGGACCAAAGAAAGACTGGAAACCACCTGGGCTAACTCCAAACTCTGCATCTCCATGTCTGATGTCAAAGCACTCTTCAGGTTTCCAACTTTTTTCAGCTTTGTTGACTGTAACACACTTCACTCCTTTGTGCTAGATCCACACCCTGTTGGCAGCTCTCCTTTGCAAGTATCTCATGACTCTGGCATTACCAATATCTTGGGGTCTCCAACACAACCCAAGCTTCACCTTCACAGCTTCAGGCAAAGACGACTCTGGTCCTCCATGCAGGGACACCCCTGAGTCACATCTGGACACAGCAGCTTTCCTTAACCTTGGTGGGGGAAATCTACACTGATTTCTAGTGCTCTTGACTCTCAAGACAGAACCATGTGGCCAAAGCTGCCAAGTTCTTCTGCTTGCTTGGGGTGGAACATGGCTCCTCATTCAAATACATTTTCATAAGCTTTCTGTTTCCTAAAGTTTCCTCCACTGATTAATCTAATTAAAAGCTCATCTGTAACTTCTTTTCACAGGTTGCATGGGGTCTTGCCCTGAAGGTACCATACCCTTTATTCCACCCCCTTAAAAAGCATCAGACTTTTTTAAGCTTTTTATCTCCTTGAAAATTATGCTTAGCTTCATTACACTTCCTGGTGTTCTTCTTCTCCTCAAAATTCTACATTTTGTATTTTCCTTCATCAGCTTGATCATTATAGATCTGACTAAGAGCAGCCACTAATAGCTATACAACATAGTCATTACTAGGCTATCTTGAAATCTCCTCTGCCAACATAATAGAGTCCCAGGGACTTTCATTTAGTCCCAGGCATATTTTTAGGACAATGGCAAAAAAAATGGCCACATTTTTGCTAAAATATTACAATGGTCAATATACATTTCAATACTAGGCTACTTATCCTCTCAAACCACTTGAGTTAGGCTCCCATATACCTCATGGCCCTCAGCACCATGATCTTCCATATTCCTACTAAAATGGACAACTAAGGCCCACTTAAAACATTCAGCTGCTGGGGGTGGAGAGATGGCTCAGCAGTTAAGAGCACTGACTGCTCTTCCAGAGGTCCTCAGTTCAATTCCCAGCAATCATATGGTGGCTCATGACCATCTGTAATGGGATCCAAAGCCCTCTTCTGGTGTGTCTGACAGCAACAGTGTATTCACATACATACAATAAATAAATCTTTTAAAACAAAATTTATCTGCTTTCTTATCCAAAGTCTCAAAGTCTACATCCTAACAATAAGCAGCATGGTTAGACCTATCCTATCACTCCCCCACACCTGGTACCACCACAGTATCATAGTAAACTTTGTCTTGCAGTGATAAAATACTATAAAATGGCTAAGATGTGCAGAACAGAAACTTATTGGCACACAGTCTTAGAGGATATAAGTCCAAGGTGGAGGATCTGGCTTCTGGTTGGGCCTTTTCATTGTGATATAACATGAAAGAAGGTAATATATGGGAAGATTAAGAATAGGCAAGCTTTGCTCTTTCTTCCTCTTCCTACAAAGTCACTAGTCTTATCTTGGGGCCCTCTTATGACCACATCGAACCCTAATGGCATTCCTAAGGCCCTATCTTTCAATACTATATAAATTTAGGGATCAAATATCCAATATAACTTTGGGGACATTTTCAATTCATATGTAGCAAAAGGCAATCAACATTTTATGTATACTTACCCAGAAGTTCTTAAATTGTTCCAAAAGAAATATGACTCTGTAGAGAACTTTTTAAACCATAAAATTCTGACTTTGGGCTGTAGTGTAGGCTATCTAACCCAGCCAAAAGAACAGGTTAAAGTACCACCTACCCTGGGAACTTTCCAACATCTGTGGTTAGGATCCTACTGACACCCCTTCCTCCTCTACCTCAAGACTCAGTTGTTGTTGTTGTTGTTGTTTTTAAATCTCAGATGTTTGATTTTGTCAATAAAGACCTGGAAGCCTGCTGCTGGGGTGAAAGCCTACTAGCTCAAAGAGGCAGAGAAAGCACCCAGCTGACCTTCCTCCACAAATGACATCCAAAAAGGAAAAAAAGGAAAGCTCTCCTTCTCCACACCATCTCAAAAACCTTCAAACTGAATTCCCCTTCTCTTTACTCCCTGTGGGTCTCTCTATCTATCCTCATGACTTCCTCTTACTCTCTATGATTTTCTCCCTATGCTTACTCCCTGTCAACTGGTTGCTTGTTCTGCCTCTTGGCCTATGATTGGCTTTATTTAATCTGTGTACAATAAACAAAAAGCTCTTGGATTAAAGGTGTATGCTATGGCTGAGCCACTCCAGAACTAGAAATAAGTTTTTCTAGTAAATAATACAATATTAGGCTTCACAGTGTGATCAAATATCCTGCAACACCCAGCTACACCACTACTGGGCATCTACTCAAAGGACACTCTATCCTACCATAAGGACACTTGCTCAACTATGCTCATAGCAGCAGCTTTATTCATAACAGCCAGACACTAAAAACAACTTGAATGTTCCTCAACCAAATAATGGATACAGAAAATGTGGCACATTTACGCAATGGAATATTACTCAGCTATTCAAAAAATGGCATCATGAAATTTGCAGACAAACAAAACTAAAACAAACATACAAAAAAAATCATCCTGAGTGAGGTAACCCAGAGCCAGAAAGACAAGCATGGTATGTACTCACTTATAAATGGATATTAGTTGTCAAGGATAATCATGCTACAATCCACAGATCCAGAAAGGCTAAGTAACAAGGAGGAATCAAGGAGGGGATCTCCTAATAATGCAGGACATCATCATCTTCTGTAACTAGGGAAGAATTCTAGTGGAGGGACTGGGACTCCAACACAGCCACAAAACCGTCAATCTACAATTTGTCCTGCCTGCAAGATGTGGTGGGGTAATAGTGGTGCAAAGCTGTGAGAGTGGCCAACCAATGACTGATCCAACTTGAGATCCAAGCCAGGAGAGGAAGCCTACACTTGACATAGCCTGGAGGGTCAGAAATCAGAGGCAGGATGCCCCAGAGGTAAAACCAAATATGACTGACAAAAACAAAAGAAAAAGAAAGAAAAGAAAAGCTAATGACCTAAGAAAGGATTGTTGGTGGCAGAAGAGTCAAGGATACGACAAGAATACAGCTCACAGTATCAACTACCCAGGGCTCATAGGGGCTCACAGAGACTGAACCAACAATCAGGGGCCCTACTGTAAAATAAAGACTGCTGTGGATAATTTACTTATATGGAATAAAATGCATCCTCTTATGTCTCTTGTTTCTCGAAGCATGCTTTCTCATGTCTCAACAAGGTTAATAAAACATCCTTTGTCCTCCATAGGCATTTTGCTGGTCTCTAATGCAGGCAAATCTTTTAAGGTGCTTTAAAAAAAAAAAAGATTTATTTATTAATTATATGTACACTGTAGCTGTCTTCAGACATCCCAGAAGAGGGCATCAGATCTCATTACAGATGGTTGTGAGCCACCATGTGGTTGCTGGGATTTGAACTCAGGACCTTCGGAAGAGCAGTCAGTGCTCCTAACCGCTGAGCCATCTCTCCAGCCCTTAAGGTGCTTTTGAGAACAAATAGATGTACTACTGAAAAAGTTTTATCAAAACTTCTATGCTGTATTATTAGTCTAGCCATTATTTGGTGATAATATTGGGGCCACTACTTTGATACTCTGCCTGTCCCAAGCTGATGGGGAAATTACCCTTTCCTGCCTGGCCTCCTCCCTGTCTTTGTCCTTCCCAGCCGATCCCCCCTTCCTTTCTTCCCTTTTATACTGTTTAGTTTTTAATTGTTTTCCTGGTTGGGGGGGAAGTAACTGGGGGGAGATGGTTCTGGCTTGTTTGTTCTTCTGAGGTGGGGTCTCCCTATGTAGTAGAGTCTATTACTAACTGCAACTCTCCTGCCCCAGTCTCCTTATTCCAGGGACCACAGAATGCCACCAAGGCCTTCATCTATTTGCCTTTTTAAGGCACCAGAGACCCAAGTGTGACTACCCCTCTCTGAGCCACATCTTCCTGCACCATTCCTTTCTGCTCAGCTGGCATGAGCTCTGCCAGGCATGCAGCCCCTACCAAATAGATAGCACCCTACTCCAAGCATCTTCCTCCTCTTGGTTCAAGCAGCACCTTTAGGCCTGAACTCAGCCCACGGTCCACCCTGGGCAGAGGAATCTGTGTAGCAGATGGGCAGGGGCTCCAGGCCACAGGACAGCACAGGCTTCAGCGTCTCTGAGCACATCAGCATTCATAGTTCAACCTGGCCAGCCAGGCTGGTGGCATGGCCAGGCAGAGATCCAAGTGCTCATGAATCTGCCTACCCCAGTCTTGGCTATAGCTTGGACCATGGCAACTTGAATCTAAGGATAAAAGGTAGAAAGGGTGTTATCCCTAGGCTTCTGGCTGGAGTCAGTGAGGAGGAGGCCCAGGGATGTAGGGGTGGGTGTGGAACTTTCCACAAGATCCCTAGGACTTGCCAGAGTTCCCAGGGCTGAATGACAATGGGCCCTCTGCACAGGAAAGATATGTCAGGGTAAGAAAGACAGTCCCATACATAGATGTCACTGTGTCCTCTAACAGGTGCTCCCTACAGCCTGTGAAAACAGTCCCAAAGGTCTTCAACCCTTAGTTTGCAGTCCCCAGGACCAGGTTAGCCTAGCCTAGGAAAAGGAAACCTTTGGTCTTGAGAAGCAGAGCATGGCCAGCCTGGGAGGGCTACACCAAATGGGTGACATTCTTGACCCTCTGTAGGAAGCGGGTACTAGGACTCAGAGGAGGGCATCTCAGCACCCACAGGGACCCCAGAACAGGCTAGGTAAGGGAGACTTCGAGATATCTAGGGAGAATTTGTCTTCCCGCCAACACTACCTGGCAACCAAGTGACAGGGAAGAAACAGTAAGGCTGGGCAATACTTCAGCCTCTTTCTGCCATCTGGTGGCAACAAGGCAGAAAGACATGGGCATGTGACAAATAGGAAGCATCATGTATGAGTCCAGTTTGGCCACCAAGTGAGCCTGTCCCACACCAGTCTGAGGGAGACATCCATTATATCCCCAAAGCTTTTGGTCCTACCTCTGCCACCTGTGCCTAGGCAAGGTTTCAACCACCTCTACAAGCTGGACCCCTAAGTCACCAAGCTGCAGAAATAGAAATGTGTAAAGCCCACAGTCACAAGGAACACCATCATACTGTAGAGACCCACTCTCCATGATGCAGCAAGTCTGACCCACACAGGTGAGCAGAAAGGGGAAGGGAGCTGGGCTTTGGGGTAGGTAGGCAGGGGTAGAAGAGTCCAGAGGAAGGGGCAGCTGAGACCCTCATTCCAACCTTTAGTCTACAGTGGACCACAAAGAATTAAAATCTCCCACAAAGAACATGCAGGAGGAAGGTAAAGGCTGGAGCCTGGTGCCACCTAGGAAGCCTAAAGATGGGCCTGGGGGAACCACTGAAGCCTCGTGTTTGCTCCCCTTTCAATGTGACCACACTGAATAATTCTCTCTTTTTTTTTTTTTTCTGCTTTTCATTATTACCCATATCTTTAGTTGGTGTATTGGACACCAACAGCTAAGCCTGTCTTGCTGGGGCTTCCAAAGCCCAGTCAATTACTCTACAAGTTCTGGCAATATCAGATGCCTTTCAGAGGTCTGCAAGAAGATGGATAAAAGCTGACAGACAGTAGGATGCCTAAAGGAGACAGACCCAAAGTGACGACAGAGATGCCAGATCTGCCCCCTCAGCCCCTTAGTTATCTTGTGGGCCCAGTGAGCCAATGTATGAGCAGTTTCTCAATGCCTTCACTGTGGTCATGGACAAAAAGGTTTCGCTTTTTTTTCAGACAGGATCTCGTGTAATCCAGACTTACCTTCAACTCTCAGACATTCTGCTTGTTCTCCTCCTCTTTCTGGCAGCCAAGAGCAGGGACTACAGGTGTGCACTACCAAAATGCTTGTCTAAACCAGCTTAAGTATTCTCATCTGAGCAAACAGCAGAGCAGTGCTTGGGGGCAGGGGACTCACTCCCCTGCACCTCAGGAGGAAGCAAGAGTGGTAACTGAGCCGTAGCTGTACTATCTTGCCTGCCTGGACCTGGCACTAATGGGGTTAGAGGATCCTGCTCTTCACCTTGATCAGCTTCCTTCCTCATGCTTCATCCTCAGGCTCCCAGGCTCCCTTAGAGGGATGCTACATGGGAACAAGGGCAGACAAGGGAGCCATCAAGAGCTCAGAACCCAGGAGTTCAGGTCACTCCCTGATCCCACTGCAAACACCCCTCCCATGCCCAAGTAATTCCAGCCTAATGCTGAATGAGCCCCAGCATCTTAAACAAAGGCTTGGAGTGAGGAGAATCTTTACCCAGAGACCCAGAAAATCCACTAAAAGGCCCTGCTTCCCCCAGTAGGATGTAAAGGTAAGAACCAGCCAATGCTTCTATCAGAAGGATCAGTGCTGGAGAACTTGCTCTGGTGATGCTGCTAGGGCAGATCTGGTGGGCTGACCAGCTCAGCTACCACCAGGCCCAGATCCTGGTGTCTGAATGGACCCACCCCCAAATCTATATCATCTTCGAAGGACTGAGATGTGTGAAAGGGCCAGTCCTGCTGTTCCAAAGCTACAGGATCTCCAGGACACAAAGCAACAATAGGGTAACTGGGAGGAGTTCCGATGAGAACCCAATATTGATGGTGCCGCAGAAACCAGAGATCTTGAACCAGACCAGTGACTTATTGCAATGAATATTTGCAAGTAAAGATGTGTGGACAGAGGGATAGACTGTGGGACACACTTTGACACACTACAGCTTCCATGATGATGAACATTTTCTATGTTTTTGTTGTTGTTGATGGTGGTGGTGATGATGGTGGTGGCGGTGGTGTGTGTGTGTGTGTGTGTGTGTGTGTGTGTGTATTTTGCAAGTGTGGTCATATTTGTGCCACAGAACGTACATGGAGGGAGGTCGAGAACAATTTTTGTGAGTTGGCTCTCTCCTTCCACCTTTATACAAGGTACTGGGGTTTGAACTTGGGTGCTACTCTAAGCCATCTTGAAAGTTTTAGGTTTGGGGTCTCACTCTGTAGTCCAGGCTGTCTTAAACTTCTGGTCCTCTTGCCTCACAGCCTCTCAAGTGTTAGGATTTCAGATGCGTGCCCTCACGCACTGGGCAGTGAGATTTTCATTAAAAAATATTTTGTCAAAGTCCATACTTTTTTATAACGGTATTGCTTAAGAAGGAAAACATGGAACCCACCTCAAGATTCGTGGTTCATGGGATCCTGCCTCTAGGTAATTAATGGAATTATTTCCACCCCTTCCCTTCTGTTTAGATAATCCTGGTGAAAGGCTAGAGGTTAGTTGTTCCTGGAAAGGGGTCTGGAGGCAGAGGAATACGCACTCTCAATTGGTTACCACAACGGTCCGCCCTCTCTGCAACAGTAGCTGTCATGTGATCGCGGAGTCAGCTGACCTGGGTCAAGCCGGAAGAAGTCCTGTATTGGGTCTCCTGACATCATGGTGAGGGATTGGGGAAGACAGGAAGCTGGGAATCGGGCGACAAAGGGGTTCGGTGGCTCTAGGATCGTAAGGAGACAATCTTCACTGGCGCCTGCCTGGGTGCGGCGGAACGCAGGAGTCCGCAGGCGCAGCCGCGCTTCCCCGCGTCCATCCCGGGGCCGGAGGGTCTCGCCTCCCGGGTTCTCAGACTCTCCACGGCCCCCAGAGGACCTCTCGGGGTCGCTCACTTCCTCGACTGTCGGTTGACAAGACGAGAACATGCTTAGGACTGGTTAGGAAGCCTCTCCTCACTTTCCAGAGCCAGGGAGTGGTTTTTGGATTGGGTTGAGCTTTCTGATTCATACGTTCATTCATTCAGGAGATGCCTGCTGAGCGTCCAGCCCATACAGTCATCGGGATTTGAGCTGCAAAAAGGGAGGGCAAGTCAAAAGCAAGAATTGGCAGCCGTAGGTGTTTCTCCAACCGCAGAGGCTTTCCTGAACCGTGAGCGCAGTGTTAGGACTCTTGAAGATGCAGCTCCGTGAAGGGTAGTGTGTGTTACCCGGATGAGAAGCAGAGGCAGC
>JADRCD010208401.1:35411-50441 GCA_019843815.1 Montemys delectorum | reverse complement strand
GGAGGAGGAGGAGGAGGAGGAGGAGGAGGAGGAGAAAGGAGAAGGAGAAGGAGAAGAGAAGAGAAGAAGAAGAAGAAGAAGAAGAAGAAGAAGAAGAAGAAGAAGAAGAAGAAGAAGAAGAAGAAGAAGAAGAAGAAGAAGATCTTATTCTGTAGTAGGTCACAGTATGTCCAATAGTATATCCCTTGTTCACACATCTTTTTGTGAAATTGACCATTGCATCGAGCCATTGGTCTGTTTTGAGGACTCTTGACTTCTGCTACACTATCTATACTAGATCCCCACGGAGACTGCTTCTGGTTATCCTGTTGTCGCCCTGTGTCATGAAGATCCTGCTGCTTTGGATCTGCAGGAGCATGGCTTTTACATGCTCCAAGAGATCATAGATGGGGTAAATATTGGGGTGGATTAACTCAAAGCCCTGGATCTAGACCTGAGAGGTAACTGAGTTGATCAGCCAGTAAGTTCTCCTGGGCCCACAGCACCATGGTGAGCTCTCAAGCACTGTCCCAGTTATAGCTCACTCAAACCTTCAGTTTACCAAGCTTAAGGGCAGTTCCTGATGCTCACACTATGAGGTCCAGCTCACCTGCCCTCTGTCACTAGAGTCAGCTCTATGTGCTACTCAGGTGATGTGCAGGTCCCACTCCCCCAAGTGCTACAGCTAATGAGGTCTAGGAACAGCTGTTCTGCTCTGATGACTTAGAGCCTGCTCTTCTGTCCACTGCAGCCAGCAAGGGATGAAGTGGGGAGAGTATTGCCCATGCCATCCAAGAGCAGAGGAGGATCAGAGCCAGCTTTTCCTCCCTCACACCCTAAGGGCTGGCTCATCTGCAAACCTTGCCACCAGGGTTAGCTCTACTGTGCTACCCAGCTGAGATACAGGGCACACATTCCAGAGTTCTACAGGAGGTGAGGGGCAGGGACAGCTCTCTTGTAGTCTTGACCTCATGACTCAGGCCAGCTTTTCTGTGCATGGCAAGGTGGGGGAGTGTCTTATTCTTTCTTACTCTATGCCTTAGAAACGTCAACACATTTTTTTCATTCTTTTATTCTTTCCTTACTAAATCTAAAACTTTTACCTTTTCTGTTAAGAGAAACACTTCTAGGCATTCTTCAGGACCTAGGCTTCCAGCATTACTGTTCTTACACCAGGAGGCCACTGATAAATACATAAAACTTGTTTGATTGCAGTAAGTCAAATATCAGCAGGCAGGAACATAACTGAGAATGAGCCTCCTTCATAATCAGCAGCTTATAAAACCAGGCACTGAAAGCCAAGCGGTGGTGGCGCATGCCTTTAATCCCAGCACTTGGGAGGCAGAGGCAGGTGGATTTCTGAGTTCAAGGCCAGCCTGGTCTACACAGAGAAATCTTGTCTCGACAAAAAAAAAAAAAAAAAAAAAAAAAAAAAAAAAAAAAAAAAAAAAAAACAGGCACTGAAACCCCAGGTCTTTGACCATTGGTCAAAACAGTGAGATCTGAATTGTCTCCTAGCCCCTGGGTAGGGATGTGTCATTTGTTTGTTTGTTTGTTTGTTTTCACTTATTCACTTTACATCCAGCTCACTACCTCACTCCTGGTAGCCCTCTCCCGTAATCCTTTCCCCCATCTGCCATCCCCTTCTCCTCTACAAAGGTTGGGGGCCCCTGAGAATTCCCCAACACTGGTACATCAAGTTTCTTCAAGGGTAGGTGCATTCTCACCCACTGAGGCCAGATAAGATAGCCCAGCTAGAAGAATATATCTCATAAACAGGCAAAAGTTTTTGAACAGCCCCAGCTTCAGTTGTTTGGGACCCACATGAAGACCATATCTACTACATATGTGTGAGGAGGTCTAGGTCCAGCCCTTGTCTGTTCTTTGGTTAGTGGTTCAGACTCTGCAAGCCCAAAGGGTCCAGGTTAGTTGATTCTATTGATCTTCCTGTGAAGTTTCTATCTCCTTCAGTGCCAGAAATCTTTCCTCCTATTCTTCCATAACACTCTCCAATCTCTGTCCCTGTTTGGCTGTGGGTGTCTATACCTGTCTGAGTCAGATGCTGGGTGGAGCCTCTCAGAGGACAGCCATGTTATATTCCTGTCTGCAACGGAGTAACATTAATAGTTTTAGGGACTGGCTCTTGTCCATGCATTAGGTCAAGTTGGGCTGGGTTTTGGTCGACTATTCCCTCAGTCTCTACTCCATCCCCAGTGCCTGTATTTCTTATAAACAGGATAAACTTTGGGTCAAAAGTTTTGTGGGTAGATTGGAGTCCCTAGTGGATCACTCCACTAGGGTTCTGGCCTGGCTACTAGAGGTGGACTCTAAAGTTTTTGTATCCCCAATGTAGTGAATCACAGCTAAGGACACACCCCCCATTGATTCTTGGGTGCTGCCCTTATCCCAGGTCTCTGTCTCATCCTGGAGATGCTACCTACCTCCCAAACCCAGACAGTTGCAGATTTCAATTCATTCTCATAGCCATCTAGTCATTTCTCTTGTCTTTTTTCACACCCGATCCTGAGCTCCCCAGCAATCCACATTCCCATCCCCCTATCCTCTCAATTCCCTCCCTCCATCTGCACCTTATGACCATTTTATTCTCCCAAATGATATTTAAGCATCCTTTCTTGTTTAGCTTCTTTGAGTCTGTGGAATGTAGCATGGGTATCCTCTATTTTATAGCTAATATCCACTTATAAGTGCATACATACTATGCATGACTTTTGGGGACTGGGTTATCAAACTCAGGATGATATTCTCAAGTACCATCCATTTGCCTGCAAAAGTTATGATCTCTTTTTTTTTAATAGCTGAATAGTATTCATATATATATATATATATATATATATATATATATATATGCCACATTTTCTTTATATCCATTCTTAAGTTGAGGAACATTTCAGTTGTTTCCAGTTTCTGGAATACATAAAACTTGTTTGATCCCAGTTAGTCAAGTATCAGCAGGGGTGAACGTTACTGAGAATGAGCCTCCTTCATAATCAGCATCTTACACAACCAAGACCTGAAACCAAGATCTTTGGCAACTCATCAAAACAGTGATATCTAAATTGTTTCTCTGGCCCCTGGTTAGGGATGTGACTTTATAATCTAGGAGAGAGAGAGAGAGAGAGAGAGAGAGAGAGAGAGAGAGAGAGAGAGAGGGCACATGCCAATTATGTCACTGAAAGCTTTCTAAACATATAACATTGTTCTCTCTCTAAAGAACTAATCCCAACAAATCTGTCCAGCCCCTGGCAGGAAGCTGTGTACTGTAAACTTTACAAGTATTACATAAGCTATCTAGCACGTATGCTCACATAAAGATACCTCTGGCTATTGCCCATCTCACCCTTAAAGATACCTCATGTTCTTCCACAATAACCCTCATCTACATTTTACACTATGTTCTGAGTCTCTTATCTAAAGTCATTTGATGGAGACCACAAAGGTAAGGGAGCTAAATGGAGGTCAGAGCAGCATGCTAATAACAGAGGATCAGGAACAGAGGTGGTGGGGAAACACAGAACAAAGAGGAAGTGAGTCCAGATGGTCGGTACGAGTTTTCATCATTCCACGCAGATGGCACAGTTTAAACCTTATGAACTGCTTATATCTAGAATTTTCTCCTTAATGTTTTCATACCAGCAGACTACAAAGAATAGAAACCACAGAGAGTAAAGCTGAGGAGAAGGGCAGATGATTCAATGTAGAACCGATGAAAGTTTATTAATACTAAAGGTTAACCTTGAATAATGCTGACAAAAATGGAAAATGATATAAACACATTAGAAAGTAATTTAGAATTACTTTACACACATTTTCAAGCCTCAAGATAACAATTCCCTCTACAAATATTCATATATATATATATATATATATATATATATATATGAAACAGAAAACATTTGAAGACAATTTATAGTGGTATTTTTCACAAGATAAAAAAATACATAAAAACAACCCAAAAGTCCAATAACTGGAGAATGAGTAAATATATTATTATATATTATTAGAATGATATGTCAAACTGTCATAAAACCTATAAAATTTTGCTATAATATTTCACAGGCAGCAACCCAAGTACACTTTTGAGACAGTGTTAGTGGGAAGGAAAAATCTAGTCACTGAAGCCTACTTATACAGAAATAGTTGTTCATGAGACTCAAATTGCCTAGAGATACAGAAACAAAACTAAATTTGTCCCCTGTGTATGGAATAAGTCCCAAACAGAAATGTTCTGGTTTTCCTTTAAGCATCTAAAGGAATGTCCTAGTGTGAGTACACACTAATAGGTTGTATTGTAACTGGCTAAAATCTGAGAAAGAGAGACAAAATGACTTCAGGATTTCAGGCATCTTATACCGAGCACTGTTTAATACAACCCCAGTTCCAACAAATGATGTAGCTGGCATACAGTACAGACTCTTATTCTTTCCTGCCTTAATTATAGATTTATCCCTAGCTGTCTTTTTTGGTTCTTAAACACACATTTGGTTGTTTTATATAGTTTTTGTATACTTCTTGCTTGGCATCAAAAGACCATCCAACATTGATCATGAATTCTGACAAGCTTTGTAGAGTAATCATGTATTCCAAACTCGGGGCTTACATTTGAATATTGGCTACATATGTATGAGTTTTCAACTTCTGAGAGAAAACGTCTCTTTAAAAGAGAACAAGCAAAAGCTAACAGAAAACACAAGTGTTACCCTGGCCTTTGTTCAACTAAGAAAGCAAGTCGTCTTGTTTCACCCTTTGTGGTGTACAGATAAAGAAAAATAAAATCACTACAATGAAAACAAAAGCTCTTCAGTGTCTCTAATACATCTTCCAAATCAGTGTGCCTGACCTTTTCTTAAGACTTTAACCATCACAAGGAAACCAGTGGGGAGGGAGTCATGTGCTGCCTAGTAGTTAAAGGGCAGAAGAATTCACTGGTGTGAGAAGGGATTAGTGAGAGCTGGAAGAGAGGACCAGCCCCTCCCAGCTTGAGTGATCTGGCTTGGGATTTACTGTCTGGCAGAAAACCACATGCAATTAACAGCTGGCATCAGGGGAAAAGCAGACATCCAACACTAGCTCCGAAGGAGATCAGCAGAGACACCTTCCAGGAGTTCATGGTACTGGTGAACAGCTCTGTGGTGGGTATACTCTGGCCAAAGCTCTATGAACATGAAGGAGATTTGCTTGCTATAAAATGGTTTCCCATTCTCCTTTCATATCTGTGGTTAACTATTACTATAATAATCACCTGCTAGTCAATGCTTTTGATAAATGACATCTATGAAAAGTTTTTTTTAGACTAGATTGATTTTTTTTTATGTATGTGTATGTACATGGATATGTGTGCATGAGAACAGGTGCCCATAAAGGGCAGAAGTGATTCCGGAAAACTTCAGTTACAAGAAGTTGGGAGCAATCTGATGTGGGTGCAAGGCACTGAACTCAGTTCCTCTGTAAGAGCAGTATGTGCTCTTTACAACTGAGCCTTCTCCCCAGCCCTAGAATAGTATTCTTATGGGTAGAAATTTTAAATAAGAAAACTCAAATATCAGGAGAGTGGATTCTGTGATCTAGATATGTCTGCAGATATTTAAAGGTGAATAATTGTTTTTACTTTTGTTTAGAAATGTTGTTTCACATGAAAGATTCTGTTTCAGGAGTGGGTTGAAAAAGTATGCAAAAGAACTTTTGCAACTCTATTTTGCCTTTTTTTTTCAGCTGTACTTTCATCTGAGCACCCCGTCTTCTCCGTGCAAAGAGCAGCATACCAGACCTGTGTTCTGCACTCTTGCTTCTAAAAGAATGAAATCTTACAAAATCCTCCCCCTAGCCTCTATCTTCCTTTCCCTGATACTGTTTCATGAGGTCTGGGCTCAGTTTCCACGAGAGTGTGCCAATATTGAGGCTCTGAGAAGTGGGGTGTGTTGCCCAGACCTATTCCCTTCCTCTGGACCAGGGACTGACCCTTGTGGCTCATCATCAGGAAGGGGCAGGTGTGTGGGTGTGACTGCAGACTCCCGACCCCACAGCCGCCATTATCCCCATGATGGTAGAGATGACCGAGAAGGCTGGCCTCTGAAGTTCTTTAATAGGACATGTCAGTGCAGTGGTAATTTCTCAGGACACAACTGTGGGACTTGCCGTCCTGGGTGGAGAGGAGCTGCATGCAACCAGAAAATTCTCACAGGTGAGTGGAAAGGCGGGGAAGGCAGTTTCACTGAGTTAGACTGGAGGTTAGGTGAATCCTGCATCACATAAGTCAGGAGTCACCTTAAATTCTAGAGCTCAGCCCAATTTTCCCAGTTGAATAAACTGAGGCTTAGAAAGTCAAAGAGATGTGTCTGGTATAGAGGCTTGGGATTGTAACTCATACCTTTTGACCAATGGTATTTCCATAAGTCTCGAGAGATGGCTTTGTAGATGGTAGCAGCACTTGCTGCCTCAGTAAGAAAACCTAATTTCAGATTCCCAGAACCTACATAAGAAAGTGGGTGTGGCCACTTGTGACTGTATGCTCAGTACTAAGGATGGGAGACACGTGAATCTCTGGAGTTCTGAAGATCACAGGTCTAGCCAAAAAGTGATGAACTCCTATGAGAGACCCTGTCTCAAGAAAATGAGGTACAGAGTGACTGACATTCTCCTCTGGTCTTCACATACGTATGTCCCCTCCACACACACACACACAGTATTTCCTTCAAAAATACGAAGTTCCTGTATGTTAGGAACTGATTTTTGTGACTAGAGGTCTGTATACTAATCCTTGTACATTAGATTCAGAAAGCTCAAACTCATGGATTTGGACCTTTAGCAAACAAAGCATTCCCACTGAGATCTAGCTAGCTCTAAAGAAAACAGTCTCACTTCTCCAAGCAGCTCTGGTGACTCACGATTCCTCACTGTACTCACGATTCCTCACTGTAGTGATGGAGATCTAGCATTTTAGATGAGTGAGCAGGTGTGTGCAGTATTAAACTGAAACAGCAACAGCACTTGATTGGTTTCCATGTGTCAGACATTGACCAAGGGTTTTCCAAATTACCCTTTGAGACTTTATTATCATCCAAGCCCTGGCCTACCGTGTGTGTGTGTGTGTGTGTGTGTGTGTGTGTGTGTGTGTGTGTGTATGTGTGTGTGTGTGTTTGTGTGTTTGTGTGTGTCCTCCTCTTAGCTTTGTAAAGCACAAATTCTTTTTATCCAAATATCACATAACATGAAAATCAAGCCTAAGATATATGCCAAAAGATGGAAATTCTGTTTTAACCATTCTGCTGTGTTTGTGTGCCTTATTTTTCTAACATTTATGATGTTTATAAAGTAGAAAATTCCACTGGTGGTGGTGATGTACACATTTAATCCCAGCACTCAGGAGATAAAGGCAAGAGGATCTCTGAGTTTGTGACCAGCCTGGTCTACAGAATGAGTTCCATGATAGCCAGAGCCACACAGAGAAATCATGTGTTGAAAAAACAAAAACAATGAAATAAAATTTTCTTGAAAAAAATGCCAATAATGCACAGAAATAAATATGACAATCTCTTTTGACAATAAATGATAAAGCTGTAATATTAAAGAAAGCTTTTAGAAATCTTAGAGTAAATTGCTGAGACAAAGAGGGGAAAGAAGATAAATCAGTCTAAGTTAATTAAGAGCATTTTTAATAATATACAGATTGGACATCTCTAAAATCAAAATTCCAATATTATCCAAACTCTGAAATTTTTGAACCCCACCAGGGTGCTCCAAGTGGAGCTCCAGTGCTCCATACTGTTAATCTTTATTTTAAGCACAAAATAATGAAAGTGTGGTTGAATCTGTCTTCAGGCTATGTGTACAATGAGGTGTATATGAAACAAATGGATTTTACATTTAGCTTGGACCCAATGCCTAAAATATAATGTATAAGAAAACATTTCAAAATGTACAAACTCCAAAATATATCTGGTCCCAAACATCTTGGAAATGATAACCAGCTAAATAATGTACAAAAGATCTGAACAGGTACACATGTGGCCATTAGTCGTTACAGGAGGCATAGCATGTTGTAATATGATTGTGCTAATTTTCACGTCTTAATCTTTTCATGCCTAAAGTCAGGAGAAATCTTCTTGACTTAAGTACAGAAGAAAAGAACCACTTTGTCAGGGCACTGGATATGGCGAAGCGTACAACTCACCCTCAATTTGTCATTGCCACAAGGAGATCAGAAGACATACTGGGACCAGATGGCAACACACCACAATTTGAGAACATTTCCATTTACAACTACTTTGTTTGGACACACTATTATTCAGTCAAAAAAACCTTCCTTGGGGCAGGCCAGGAAAGCTTTGGTGATGTGGATTTCTCTCACGAAGGACCAGCCTTTCTCACATGGCACAGGTATCATCTGCTGCAGCTGGAGAGAGACATGCAGGTATGCTGAATCTTGTTTCTTAGGTCCCTACATGTGACTCACTTTGGACTGAATGACACAAATGAACCTTATCGGGGTACTCTAGACTTTCAGACAAGATCCTTCCTACTCTGATTATTCAATAATTTAACAACTGCAGTCTTTTGTGCAATGAAATGAAAGTAATGTCAATGATGAGAGAAAAAAGGAGACCTGTTTCAGCAAAAGTTAAAAGTTGTAATTTCTTATAGTTTGATAATTGAACAAAATGACCTATGAAACAAAAAACAAACAAACAAACAAACAAAAACAAAAAACAAGAAATGAAAACCCTCACTTTCCAGGTCCTTCTTCCCCTGTGGAATGTGAACAGTTGCCACCCCCTGGGGAGTGGCGTACCTTCACATCTCACCCTTCCATCCATGTGCAACCATCAAAACAGCTGATGGTTCAAGAACTTAAATCCTTTCATTTTCACTAAAATATATTTTCTACCATTTTAGGGCTTACAGAAAACCCCTCTCAAAAGCATCTCATAACTGTAAAGAAATAATGGATATGTTAATTTGGGGGGTTGGAATTGTTTCATTGTATTGTGTGTCTGTGTTTGTGTTTGTGTATATGTGTATATACATGCATATACATTCATACATATCAAAACATAACTCAAAACATAATTTTACATACCATGTTTTTCTAAAAGGACCTCAAAATGACATATTTTTAGACAGAAACTTTCAATTGAAAACTAGATTTTTGAAGGGAAATATAAAGTAGACCTCAGCTGAAGCACAGTAGTGTCACGGGTTTTTTTGGTTGGCTGGTTGGTGGGTTGGTTGGTTGTTGGTTGTTGGTTGGTTGGTTGTTGGTTGGTTGGTTGTTGGTTGGTTGGTTGTTGGTTGGTTGGTTGTTGGTTGGTTGGTTGGTTGGTTGGTTGGTTGGTTGGTTGGTGGTTGGTTGGTTGTTGGTTGGTTGGTTCCTTGGTTTGGTTTGGTTTTAAGCAAATGCACTCAAAACACACTAACGTCTCTAGTAGCGTGCCTATCGCATTATTGCCTTTTCACTAATAAATTGTGTTTTGGGAAAAATACTGTTATTCAAAAAGTGAACAGTTTGGGGGTTGTGAGTTTAGCTCAATGACAGAGAAATTTGCCTAGTAAGCATAAGGCCCTAGCTTATTTATTTATTTATTTATTTATTTAGCTTACTTACTTACTTACTCACTTACTTACTTATTTATTTATTTATTTTGTTGGTTTTGATTTTTCAAGACAGAATTTCTGTGTGGCCCCTGGAACTTGCTCTGTAAACAAGGCTGGCCTCAGACTCAGAGATTTACCTGCCTCTATTTCCCAAGTGCTGGGAGTAAAGGTGTGTGCCACCATTGCCAGCCTAAAATTGTATATTATTAAATCTCAGTTATTAATGTTACAAACTAAGCTTGCTTCTTATATGAGACAATAGTCATGGATCTCTATCCTAAAGTTAAAGTCTTAAAATTCATTAAAATTACCTAAACACACAAACACACACAAAGTCTATCTCTCCAGACTTATTTGTTAATTTACTACATGCTATGCTACTACTATGCTGGCATTTCAAGGGAAAATAATGGGTAGCAGAGACAGAATTGATGCACTAAAACACAGAATCAGATAGTTGACAGGAGTCTGCGCAGGTGCACTTTGAGGGTGATTGAAGAGCCCCTCTAGTCTTCTCAGCATCATATTTTAAAGCTCTGACTACAAGAAAGACATTTAATAGATTGTGAGTAGATGAATCTGTCACCTGTAACTGACTCTAGATCTTCATTCCCTCAAGACGGTTTCCCAATGGCTCAACGAAATGAAAGGGCAGGTGGGAAGTGTGTAAAAGCCACAGTTCTGCATGTGTAACTTCCACCTCAATGACGTACAGTTTTTAGCCCAGAGCACAAGGCACCATCCTGTTCCAGGCTACAAGTGACATATAGCACCATATGAATGTGCCCTAATGCCAACCGCCCAACCACGTTTGTTCTTGATTGATAATGAGTTTGGAAGTTGTCACTAACTTTTGTGAGATACAATAACAGTTTTTGTATGTGTGATCTAAACCCTTGGAGATCAATAACTAGAGATATCCTGAGCAGCTCCTGACTTTCTAAAACACCCAAGGATAAGATGCTTGCTAGAAGGGAGCTGCAATTAAAGAGTAGAAATCACCAGGTGCTTAAAAGACACAGAAAGCAAAAGCAGCTACACACTAAAACTCCCCCTCTGGAAGTCACTCCCCAAGGGCTAAAAGAAACGCAAATGAGAGAAACAGTGTTTTAAGGAATCTAACAATATAAGCATGTGTCCTTGGTCTCATGCATTTTCAATAACATGTGAGATGGTTTCAAAGTGGAAACTAGGTCATTGGTCTTAAGAACAATAAGCTCAGAATTCATTTCACTTCTGCTTAGCATTTTGTCTGCGAGCTTCAGGCAGATGCCTGTCTTCCTAGGTCAGCATTGCAGTGTAGGTCTCTAAACAAAACTTAGTGCTTTGCAAATAGATTCTGTGTGAGACAAAGCCTGTGGTCTGTCAGCAAACTAGAATGTAACTAACTCCAGTCATTCCGACCACATTATAAACAAGGCCCCCCAAAAAATACCATTCCACTAATCACTTCAAAGCTGAGCTCACACACTGCTAAGATTTCATGGTGTTTCAATTAAAAATAGGAAGTGCAAGAGATTGAAAAATCAAGGACTGTGATATAACCAATAGAAACACAATTATCTGCCAATAACAAAAATGGCATTTTCCTCCAAATTATTTGGAGAAATTTCTTCAAGAAGTGAGTTTCATTGCTTCTCCTGCTCATTTGACTCCCACAACTAAATTCCAAGCTTCGCTCAATAAGGTCCGGTCCTTGACTCTCTGGGATCCCAAACATTACTGACACACTCACTGATTCCTTAGTAGGTAGAGAGCTCAATGAAAAGGACACCAGAGCCAAGCAAGTCAAGACACAAGATGTAAGCAGAAGCAGGGACCATTAATGAATTTCTATGATCTAGGAGATGCTGCAGGAGCCTTCCTTCTCCCTTCCTTACTGGAATTTTGCAACTGGGAAAAATGTCTGTGATGTCTGCACTGATGACTTGATGGGATCCAGGAGCAACTTCGATTCTACTCTTATAAGCCCCAACTCTGTCTTTTCACAATGGAGAGTGGTCTGCGAATCCTTGGAAGAGTACGATACCCTGGGAACACTATGCAACAGTAAGACCCAAACGACAGCTACTACTCACAATTCTTTATTCTATGAGAGAATTGTGTTGCCTGTAAGGCCCTTCTTCAGAATGAAATCTGCTAGCTTCTTCAGAGAATCAGTGCAGGTGCACATTGAGCACCCTAGAGACACAAAACAGTCCACAGGGTGCTCCTGGGAAACACAAAGTACTTGTGTATTTTGCTGATTTTTCTTCAGCAATTCCATCAGAACATTTCTAACTTTATTGTCAAAAGGCCTAGTGTAGATTAATCCTCTTAAAACACCAGAACTGCTTAGCAGTCATGTGTCTTGGGCTGGAATTTCACTGAAAACATCTCCCAAGAACATCTGAAATGTGCAAAAATGTGTTGGGAGTGCTCTGGGAGCAGAACAAGAGGGAGAGAAGCAGAGCGAAAAAAGTCTGTGTTTATTCAGCCAGAGAACTAAAATCCAAAATGATACCTTTCATAGAGATGCCTTCTGAATAGGAAGATGTAGCAACAGCAATGCTGGCAGATTCAATATTCTCAATTCTCCTAAAGAAAATGTCTATATGTCTGTCTACTGTGCCTCTGCCATGGAATATATCTGCCCTATACCAGCCTGCTCATGAGCTTTTCATTTCCTTCCATGAAACATAGTTTTCCTCCCTGTGCTACTAACTGATTTTTCATTGTTGGGATTCTCTACTGTTTCTTCTTTTTCCTCTGCAAGCATTTCTAGGTATTTTAAATACTTGGTTTTCCATAAGAAAATTAGAATTGTGCTCTAGTTGCATTTGTGATACATCACTCTGTTTGTATTTTATGCATCAACTTTTGTATTGCTTTTGAAGCTTAAAGAGAGAGTAGTTATAAATAAATCAAAGGAACTAAGTACATTTTCCCCATTAGGAAAGCATTTAGCTGTGTATTAATATCTTTTAAAAATGTGATAATACACAAAAATTCCCTTTGGAACTCTAACACCTGAGCAATTGGTTCCACCTTGTGACAGAGGAATGAAATTGAAGGTCAGCATATCCTCACCAGCACATTCATCTTTCTCACCAGACTGCTATATTTAGGGCTGTTGTATTTTAGACATTTTCTAAGCATGCTGATACTCTGTGTGTGTGTGTGTGTGTGTGTGTGTGTGTGTGTGTGTGTGTGCATGCTCATGCGCACACACGCATGCATGCACACATGCACACACACATACATGCATATGCACGTGTTCATATATATGTAGATCATAAAACACCCTCAGCTGTCATTCTTTTGGCTTTTCCTACCTTTTTATTTTTTTTTTTGAGACAGTGTTTCACTGTATAGCTCTGGCTGGCCTGCTGTTCACTATGTAGTCCAGGCTGGTTTCTGACTCACAGAGATCTAACTGTCAGACTACTTACTGTCTCTCACGGGCTGGGATTAACACCAGGCTCCAGGATCCACCTAACTTTGAGGGATGCAGGGCAATGTTTATTACCTATCAATGGCTTATGCCCACACCTGTCTCCGCCTGCTCAATGCTGATATTGCTAGTGGGCCCTAAATTACTTCATTTTCTTTTATGTGGATTCTTCGGTCAAACTTGGTTTCAGGTATTTTACTTTTATAAGCTATCTTCCCAGCTTAGAATGAATAATTTAAAAGAGTAAATGAAAATATAACATAAATGAAAAACATAAAAGTTGAAGTATTTCATTTTGCCATAGATTTTTCCAATCATTCAATTTAACAAGCCTCACAATATCATAAGAAATTGAAGAGTACTTATTCTGGGCTAAACAAATTTTGCAGTTGCCTATTGTGACAATACAGGATGTAAAATTCAAACATTCTATTTATTGAACATGGTAAAAGAGAGCTGCAAAGATCTCTCAAGTAGAAGTTCATGTTGCCAAGACTGACAACATGAATTCAATTCCTAAGATGCACATGGTTGTCCTCTCACCTCTACATATGCACACATAGACACACACACACACACACACACACACACACTTAATTTCAAAACTCAAACATAGTAAAGAATAAAAGAAAATAGCCTGTATCAATCATATCATGTGTCTCATAGAGTCAGATTCTTACTGTGTCTTCTTCAATTATTTTTGTTTTCTATTTGTGACTGAGAAAATGTTATTCATTTCTACAGTTTCATTGGCATCTTCTTCAGAAGACTGGTGCATGCATGTCCTTGGATTAACCTTCCTTTGGTGATCCCATACTTCCATTGTTATTTACTTGTTTCCCTGAATTCAGTAGGTGAGAAGAGTTGAGTTAGTGACACTTGTCGTTCTTTCAGCCCTCATACATAAGCAGTTCATCAGATGAAAAGTACTGGTTCATCTTTTACAGCATTTCTCAAACCTATTTTTCCCTTGGACATTCTGAACTTCATTCTAATGTGGAAATTTTACAGGCCTACAAGTCATAGGACATTAATGGTTGAGTTGACAGATGTTGTCCATAGGCAAACTAATATTCACAATGGCTGGGGGAAAAAAAAACCTAAAATGACTTAGTTGGTATCTTTTGCTAGCCAAACTCTCAACCCTGAAACTCCATGAATATTAACTAGGGTGCAGTTGCTTGCAACCAAAGTAGACAGTGTTTTTCTTTCATTGGCTTACTGATGATAATACCTCAAACAGCAATCCTCAAAATTCCATCTTAAAGTCAGACTTGAGATTTAGTGATGCCTGAAGGTATTTTGAAGATAGTCTATACCCCCTAAATGTACATGGAACCATGTTATGTTAATGTAGCAGACAGACAGTGTTGTGCTAAGAATTCAATAGAAGACATTTGTAAAAGAAGAGGAAAACAAGTTGCATTGCTGTCCCTCACAAGCCAATAGATTACTTGCCTTGTCCCTATGGGGCACTTATGAGTCTATCATTCACTATGGAATACTTGTGAAATGTGCTGAGTCATTCTTATCTTGTCCTGCTTACATCAGGCTCCAGTTTTCCTCCACTTCCAGTTTAAATAAATATAACCTTCTGAGCTTGGTATTTCTTCACAATAAGGCTCTGGTCTAGCTTCTCCTCCTCCTGACAGTCTGCTCTACTCCTTTCAAGCTCTCCCCCCAAAGAGATCCCTTTTTACAGCCACAAGAAAGTCTCAAGCAACAACTTGTCACCAAGAAAACACAAGGCACTGTGCCAGGAATGTTCTCATGTTCTCATGAGACAAACAGCAGGAAGCTTCTGGGTCTTTGCTACTTCTCCTCTTCTAAACCAGTCACCTTGCAAAATCTCTCTGACTTTACCTATGTAAAGTCTGACAATATCATAAGAAGTTGAAGAGTGCTTATTCTTCCCCAATCATTCAGTCGTTCAATGTTCCCTGTAAATCTACTCTTTACTTCCTCTCTCTCTCTCTCTCTCTCTCTCTCTCTCTCTCTCTCTCTCTCTC
>JADRCD010208401.1:6718-34263 GCA_019843815.1 Montemys delectorum | reverse complement strand
CCTCCTCCTCCTTCTTCTTCTTCTTCTTCTTCTTCTTCTTCTTCTTTTTTGGTATTTTCAAGACAGGGTTTGTCTGTGTAGCCCTGGCTGCCCTGGAATGCACTCTGTAGACCAGGCTGCTCTCGAACTCAGAACTCTGCCTGCCTCTGCCTCCCAAGTGCTGGGATTAAAGACGTGTGCCACCACTGCCCAGGCTCTTAAATATCTAGAGCCTCTTTAACTTTAGTGCCTGGCTGTTATCAAGCCAGCCTGTGTAATAAAGTTGTACTGCTGCACTGACAGGTGACTTCCATAATTATAAAATTGTTTCTTTACAAAATAAGATTAACAGTACTTTACATCCCACTTACTTGACAGTCTATATGGGCAGGTTTGTTCAGAAGTTTTATTTAGGTTACTTTGTATAAAATTTTAAGGTCTATAAAAGTTTAAATAAAGGTCTACTGAGATTTAACTTGATTTTCTTCATTTCATAACAACTAAAGTATTTTGAAGTTAAGAAAATGCACAATTCAAATAGGTGCAATGACTTTTATAAGATAGCCAACAATTATATATATATATATATATATATATATATATATATATATATATTCAAATTTCTAAGGGGATATATGTCTTACTTAATTTTGTTTGTTACTGTTGAAATTTCCCTTGAGTTCCTTCATGACACTTGTTAGGTGCACCAACCCCTTTCTCTCCTATGATCTGAAATATGTAAGACATAAATCCAATTGCTACTTTTAATATTGTGCCCTTTAATCAAAATTGTATACACTCCTTATGTTTGTTTAAATGGTATTTACTCACTGACCAAAGTTGATTCAATATTTGCTTCAGCATTTACTTCATATAGGTAACTAAGCAGGTATCTATAAAGCTAAAGTGTTCATTTTTAGAGCAATATACTATGTTTTCTAAGTCAAAAAATATGGATTAAATGTATTAAAAATGAGTAAGTTAGTGAATGTATATTCATGACAGTTCAACCCAATCACACTCATTTAATTTAATCCCTAATCACAAGCCCTCTGCTTTCTGACCTACTTGACATTAATCCTCCTCAGCCTAAACATGTAGAGGCACTGTGAAAATTCCTTAATGTTTTGAAAGTAAAACTTTCCCAGTTTATAGAAAAAGGTGGGCAAATTGTGACACATTAGCATCCCCACAAAATCAATTCTCTAAAAATACATATGCTGGCAGTCATTAAAAAGGAGGAAGGTGGGAAAGTGTCCAAGACAGTGACAGCCGAGCTCCCAGTGGTCGCAGGAGTAACTGGAGGGTTTCTACTGTCTCTGTTTCCATGCAGAACAATCTGCTCCTTGTCAAAATTCAGCACTTACACATTCTGACTATTATCCTTTGCAGGTCATTTTGTTAACCTAAAAACTACATTTGGAATGCCAGGCTACCAGCTCAGAATTAACCTAGTTCTGAGTATAGCAAGCAAATGTCATCAGCCACTGCTCCAGAGAGGCAACACTGTTATAATGAGGCGATATTTAGCCTGGCGAGCATTGACAACCTTTTTTCTAATTTCATTACTGCTGTTGACTATCAATGTTATCTCCTATTTTCATCCTTACTTTCAAATGTAGGTTACAGTGATCCCACAGGAAAATATGACCCTGCTGTTCGAAGCCTTCACAATCTGGCCCACCTCTTCCTGAATGGAACAGGAGGACAAACCCATTTGTCTCCCAATGATCCTATTTTTGTCCTCCTGCATACTTTCACTGATGCGGTCTTTGACGAATGGCTGAGGAGGTATAATGCAGGTGAGATGCTTTCCTATGTTTTCTGCAGGCTTTGCAAAGAGCTTATCCTGAAGGTGTGGCTATCAATTTAAGCTAGTCCTTGACACCTATAAAATATGCTCCAAAAATAAAGATGCAGTAGCTCTCACATCCAGCCCTTGCCAAATTCTCAAAACCACCTTGAAAAGTGCAGACGTCTTTCAGTACAGTAACCAGTAAGAAGACACTAGAGGCATTCTTGTCATAAAAAGATGACTACAATGTGTCTCAAGTTTTTATATTTTCTAACAAACCTTCTTATTGCTTTTTAGAATAAATGGAAGGATGTTGCAGATCTTTTCTGCGGTTTCACAAAAGACTAAACATGCCATATCCATAATCTGCAGTTTTGTGCTGTATTACTTTATGACCCCATAGAAATGGAAATTTGCTCTACTTGAAAAGTTAACTGTTTTTATATCACACCATAGGAAATCTCTTTTAAATTCATTTCAATGCTTTCTTTAAAGTATTATTTTAGAGACCTGATTTACCGCACTCCTACTCAGCTGAGAGACGTGCAATGCTTTTCCAAACCGTGAAAGGACTTCCACTGGTTTCAACATCATAAAATGTCATACTTCGAAAATGTTCTGCATGTTAGCTGCCATGCCTTTATCATGCACACACAGGGCTGAAGGTTAGCACTTTGTTGCTATAGCTTTCTAGTGAGGGCATTCTCACTTCTTTGTGTGTGACAGAAACCTCTATCTATAGCAACCTGTTCCAGGCTATTAACCTATGTGGTGGCCAAAATATATTATTCTGTCAGAAACTGCTGAAGAAACAAATAATTTGCCATATAGGGTAGTGTCTATAATTCTGATAATCAGAAATTCGAGGCAGAGGATTTAGAGCTCAAGGCCAGCCTGTGCTACAAAGGGAGATACTGGCTCAAAAAAGAAAAATCAGACAGGAATTTTACACATAAATTCAATGTTTTATAAATTAGTATATGTAATTGATATCCTGCATCATATTTTATATGTATTTACATACATGACATCAACAGAAAATTAATTACTTACAGTGTTAGTTTCCATCTGAGTCATTATTCTATTGCTGTGAAGAGACAACATGACGCAGACAACTCTTATAAAAAGAAGTCATTTAATTGGTTGCTTACTTAACAGTTACCGTGGGTGAGTCTATTATCTTGTTGGGAAGCAGACAAGTGTGGTGCTGAAGCAGTAGCTGAGAGCAAGAGTAGGGACTTAGCAAGAATCACTAAAGAGTTCCACAAAACCAAAAACCTTTTGAAAGTCCTGGAAAGAGCCCAGGAGCAGAAAGAATGGGGTTGTTTTTCCAAAGTCTACCAAAAGTTTTAACTGTTGCAGGATCTTCGTAAATCAGAATTGTAGAACTCTAAAAATCAGAAGTCAGAATAACAACATTGAAAAAACTAAAACAGGTGGTTGTCTTACAATATGATACTACAGGATCCTATTGTTGGACACAAAACAGTGCAGTTCAGCACAGCCAAATGCTCTCAACAATTATGTTCATTCTTTTTCATGAATTTTTATGGGTTTGATTACTTGTTTGTTGTTTGGAGTCACTACGTAGCCCTGGCCTAGAACTAGCTATGTAAGACTAGATGGCCTCAAACTCACAAAAATCTGCCTGTTTCTGCCTCTCACCACTACTATTATAAATCTGAGTGACGTACAATTCAATAACCCACTTTCATTATTTAAGAATTATTTTCAAACATAATGTTCCAGAACTCCATGCATTGTATTTTAGAAAAATCAGTTTGTACATTTCCAAAATGATTACTTCTTCTTGAGCTTTAAAGGAAATGGAGCAATCATAAATCCTTTCTTGAACATTAGATGAGCTCTTAATGTTTCCTGGACAACATTCTAAGCACCAGAAGTAGCATCCAGAAGTGCTGTCCTCCTGGAATTTTCCTTTACTGTTTGTTCGTAGAAATTAAGATAGATGACTATAAATAAATACAGTATAATAGAAATTGGAAAGTTGTTGTAGGTAGGTAAAATCAGAAATAAGATTGAGAATAATGTGTAGACAAATGGAATATCATCTTAAAACAAAGGAATGTGAAGAGCCTGATACAGCTGGAGTAGATGGGCCTTGGGAAGAGGAGGTAAGAGGAAGTTGGCTCAGCAAAACAATGGGAAAACACTCAAGCTCATTGCATTACAGCCTTGGGGAAATGGGAATCTTCAGAAGGATCTTACAGAGAGAAGTTACCTGTGGTTCAATTGTGAATGCTGTTTTTGCTATGACTCCTCTGCTCATTTTAGTGAACTTTATCCCACTGCAGAAGCAAACTGAATTGAGAGTAATCAAGTCAGAATTCAACAGAGAGGGGTAATGTGAGTTTAAAAATTGCAATTGAATTATAAGCCTCAGCATAGAACTTTCATAGGTTACTAGTACTATAACAGGATGTGGGACTTTGAAGATTGGAAGGTGGCTTCTTTGGTTAGTGAACCAATATCTAGCACCAGCAGGCACTCAATCTATTTAAATAAGTGTTTTATTTCTTGTAGTACATAGTAAAGCTAAAGACACAGAAATATGAAAGCCATTGCCATTTTGGTACCTGACTTTTTCTCAAAGTAAATGCTGAACCATCCTTTCATGAGTCCACAGATACCAAGTCTCCTACAAAAGGACACTCTTCACCCTTGATGGCCTCTTGCATGCCAGGTGTCCTCAAGGAAGCAGTTAGTGCCCCTCTGAGGCACAGATCCACCTCTGGTTTGGGGGTATTCTGTGTGGTGTTTAATAGCACTCATGCAAGTACAGATTAACAAGAAAAACATAGCTCACTTTTGACACAAAGAACTTATCCTTACTATTATTCTTAATCACACACACAACACATACACACACACACACACACACACACACACACAAAACACACTAAAAGATAAATGCCTTCTGTTTAAATGGCTGATTTAGAGAGAAGGAAAGGAGACAACAGGGAACAGTGGTCTAGAGATCAGATTCGAATTTTAAGAACCTTTTGCTAACAGTAAAACATAGGAATAAATTTAATACTGCTTTCTGTCAAACTAAGGTGAAAAAACTAGATATATTAAACAGATACAATTGAGTTCAAGCACAACTATCTGCCAAGTTTGAATCACAGACCATAATAAAGAAAGGGCAAGTCTGGCTCTTCATTGACTGAAAAGTATGTTTTGTGGATTAATTTAAATTAACTTGTGCGGTTTTAAAACTGAAGACCTGAGAACCTTATACAGAAGTATAATTCATGTTCTATCAAGACAAGTGCTGGTCCTACATTCTCCCTGTTTTGCAGAGACACTTGCCTTGTGACTATACTTGATGTAAACTATAAAAACACTTTCTATGTGTTTCTTGCACATTAACCACCATCAGAACATAGAAACTATTCTGATATCAACTTCCTGTCTGCTAACAAGCTGCCTTTGGAATATTTTAGATATTTCTACCTTCCCATTGGAAAATGCTCCTATTGGACATAACAGGCAATATAACATGGTACCATTCTGGCCTCCAGTTACCAACACAGAAATGTTTGTTACTGCTCCAGACAACCTGGGATATGCTTATGAAGTTCAATGGCCAGGTCAGTTTTGTCAGCGTATTTTTACTGTGGTGTTCTCCAAAAGCAAATTTGTCATCTTGAAAGTAAGGCCCATAAAATTCTGACTTTAGTGTGTTCTATTGGACATGAAACTCTCCCATGAATTCCTACTTGGGATTAAAAAAAAACTGAAAAGTTATCACTTAATGAGTACTCAATTTGTCCCAGTACTGAAATAATCGTACAGCACTCTATGTTACTTGATGATCATAGGCTTGGAGATGAGTATTTTATTTCACATTTTGCAAATAAAACAACTAAAACATTAGAAATTAGTTCTAATACTGATAAGGTTACGTTTTAAGTAAAGGATGCCGTGAGTTGTAAGCTTAGACACCTGTAAAGGGAAAGATCACTGAAATATTCAAAACATATTTTCTAGGATTTTAAAATTCAAGACTTTCAACTCCAAATTTCCCTCAACAAACAGAACCTAGGAAAGGATCACAGAATGTGGGACTTGAAAAAGCTAGGTTCTAAAACTAGCAGTTCTTCCAACAGCCCATTAGCCCTGGGCAGGGTCTCAATTCCTTGACCTATCATGTCTTTAACTTTAGAGTGGCAATAACACTGACCTCAATGTGGCTCACTCACAGAAGGAATTAAGGATTACTTTCAAAATGGCAGGTGCTAGGCTCAGGTAGTATGGCCAAGGAAAAGTAAATATGAGGGTCTCTGCTACAGTGCCTTGAACAGTGCATAAGTGTAAGCTGTCCATTTTTAGTGGTAACTATTTTAATATTTATTTTACTCTCACCTTATTTTTCAAACAGGTCAGGAATTTACTGTACCTGAAATCATTGCCATTGCTGTAGTGGCTGCGTTGCTACTCGTAGCTGCCATTTTTGGGGGTGCTTCTTGTCTGATCCGTTCTAGAAGCAGCAAGAATGAAGCCAACCAGCCTCTCCTCACTGATCACTATCAACGCTATACTGAGGAATATGAGGAACTCCCAAATCCTAATCAATCCATGGTCTGACTCCTTCCATGCCTGTCCCCTCATGCAGCAGGTTGGGAAGCAACCTGAATGAAAGACAGCTGTCAACCGTATTTCTTTTGCTTCCTCCTTTTCTTTCATGGTTTGGAATTAAAGCACTGATTTTCAGTGATGAGAATTCAGAACCTTTTCAGTGGGTTTTAATTATTAGTTCTGTTGAAGATGGCAAGTTGTACCAGCTCCATGATATCTGAGAGGATAATGTGATGAACGTTGTGGTATTCTAAAGATTGCCTATATGTTATGAAGAAGTGATGCTTTGTTTGCACAGGAAAATAAGTTTGATGTAAACTCTGTACTTCAAATATATGAGTGGTCATTCTTATGGAGTTAACATGTGAATGCATTGTTATTGTTGGTACTGATCAAAAGATATAAAAGTGGCCACGTTGATTAGTTAACATACATGACATTATAAGCCAATAGAATCCTGATTATCTTTCTGAAACTGGTCTCATTTTTGCTGTCAGCATACATTATTTGGCCTCAGGTGCAAGGCTACAAGAAGGTCACAGTCGTAGTCACACTTTGTACCCATGAAAGCTTCACTTCCTGAAACACAGCTGCTACTGCATATTTGCCAATGTGTTCCCTAGCTTGGTTTCTGGACATAAAACTGCCTGTGCTACAGTTCACTTCCTAATTCTCGTATCTTAGAGGCCTTCAAGGAAGGTATAAGTCGGAGCACACAATGTTCTGTGCACCTTACCAAATGTTCTATTTCATTTCAACAACATTGTTTCACCACTTCTCAGCCTTCTGTGTGTTTCAAAATAAATATAATAAAATCTAGTTTCATTGATTCCAGGTTTTCAGAAATGTTTTCTTTGTTCCTTCTATCTTCTTTTAAGACAACATCTAACTCTGATGTCCTAGACAATCCGAAACTCTCTATCTAGACCAGGCTGGTCGAAAATTCATGGAAATCTACCTGCCTCTACCTCCCCAGTCCTCAAATTAAAGAGGTGCTCCACTATGTCAAGCCATCATGTTATATTCGAACCTGATATGCATTTTTCTTTAGTTTTGTGCTCTTAAACAATGTTCCAAAGATGAACTATTCAGGCTAGTCATAGCAAATATTCTAACTAAAATGATTGCAAAGCAAAAATAGCAATAATAATTGTAACTCAGAAGAATATGGAGAAACAAGATTAAAGTTACATTCACTAGGTGTCTTTATTTAAGCAATATTAAGGCTATGTAGAATGTAATATGTTAAATGGTATATATAAAAAACAGTGCTCTTACATTTTTCAACTAGCACTATTCACTTGATTCTCTTCAATCATACCTTACATGTTAAAATATTACATATTTATTTATAACATTTTAGAGATGTTTATAAATGTTGGTTTTATTTGCCAGATGTAATTTTCTTATTGGAGGCTTACTGCTGAATAGCTCAACCTTTTTTTAAAAAAAAGATTTATTTATTTATTATATGTAAGTACACTGTAGCTGTCTTCAGGCACTCCAGAAGAGGGCATCAGATCTCATTACGGATGGTTATGAGCCACCATGTGTTTGTTGGAATTTGAACTCACAACCTTCAGAAGAGTAGTCAGTGCTCTTAACCACTGAGCCATCTCACCAGCCCAAGCTCAACCTTTCTATTTCTTTCTGAACTCTGGCTGGCTCAGTCAACTCAGTTGTTCTGGCTCAAGGTTCTCTCCCAACTGACTGATTCAACATGGCTTTTCTTAGCTTCTGACTGAATTGTTCTGCTTGACTTCAAACTAACTCTGGCAGCTTTTTCTAATCTTCTGGTTCCTTCTCCTTCTTGGCTCATTCTGTCTTCACCAGCAACCTGTCTCTGTAAAACTGTCCCAGTAAACACTCCTCTCTCTCTCAATCTCTCTCTCTCTCTCTCTCTCTCTCTCTCTCTCTCTCTCTCTCTCTCTCTCTCTCTCTTTCTATCTCTCTGTCCTCCTTTGTCTCCTCTTTCTCTGCCTCTTCTCCCTTCTCAACTTCTCTTCCCACGTCCCCACATAAACTATCCTGTACTAGACCCATCCTATGCTGGTACCTCAGGGAGGTGGGGAGATGCCTCAGCATGGGCCTGTTAAGGTACCCCCTCCCACTATACCATACCTGATTCTATAAAACATATTACTGGCCTTGATAAAACAAGACTCTGTCTGCCCTTCAATTGGACATCATTTTCAATCATGGCTACTTCCTTCTACAGACTAACTTTACCTTCATTGTTTGGGATTAAAGTTGTGTACTAAGGGTGTATCTGTATTCCAGCCAGATCACACAGACCTGAAAGGTCTTCGGGTGTGATTCCTTGCCAAAGCAGCCATGTTGGTGGATTAAAACTCTTCTACAGATGTTATTATGTAACCTAAGTTCGTAGATAAAGTATTAATGAAACTAAACGCCCCCACTTCACATTCTGGATATACAATATTTACTCATTTGGAAACATTTACTATTGACATACTAAATCTCAGAGATAGCTCAAAGCACTGTGGTTTTTTTGGAGGGAGTCAGCACTGAGAAATTTAGAAGGTCAGATTTGACTTCAGCTTCAAGAAAAGCCAATGAATCTACCAAGAATAAAAGCAGAGAGGGGCATTATTTTCAGAATGACAGTGTGAGCGAGCAAAAGCACAGAGGTTTGAAAGAGCACAGGGCATCCACAAATATAAAGTAGGTCAATATGGCTACAGGTGTAGCTTTGATGGAAAAGAGTAGAAAGGTCACTCAGGAATGAAACTACCAAGTGCAATCCTGTACATTCTTGAAAGTCATTCTATACATAATGAAAAGCTGTGAGGCCAGCCAGTGGTAGGAGAGTCATATGTGAGATGCATCTGTGAAAAAGAGAGCAGCAGTAAAGTCTGCAAATAATATGGATGAGAGATAAGTAGAGGAGAGGACAGAAGAGTGGATATGGAGTAGTCCATGGGAGAGAGAAGTCTTGGCCAAAATATAGACATGGATTATAAATAATCTCACTATGGGGGAACTACACTCATTTTGCTTCTTTGTTTTCCTTGCATACATCCTTTCCTTTATTTATTGTGCAGCTCCATGCGGAGGTCTTGTGACTTATCTTGATCAGATGGCCCTTATTCATCCAATAATATGTTCAATTATTCATGACATATATTCATCCAGTGTCTTAAAGCACTGGCATGCTTATCACTCTCTGTGTTCTCTTACAGAGCACAGAGCATAGTGAAGCCATTACACACTCATTAGTAAGCACATTCGGCGCCATTTAAAACCCATCCTTTCCTGTGGTTCTGGTTCATTTCATGCCAGTGCCACAGCTGATCTCAGCTAGTCTCTAAGCAGAGCACATAGAAACACAAGAGTACAAGGCTGAGCAGCCAGGAACTGTGGGGCATGCCGGTAACGCCAGCATGGATACACAGTGACCACCTCGTCTGTGGGGGAAAAGGGTTAATTTTGTGTGGCTCACGGTTGCTAAATGTCTTATCTTTATTCTCTGAAGCATATTTCAGAAATAGTGATATCATCTTGCTCATTTTAATTTTTAAAGTTGGAGGCAAGGGGGAAATTTGAGACCATTAACATAACTATTCCATGATTTGGTTTTATTTGTTCTGAGCTCAGATAAGCATGCCAGCACTTTAATGAATATTCAATTATGCTATGTTTTTTCATCCTTTACTGTGTTCAGAACAAAAGTGCTAGCAACCAAGCAATCGAAAAATGTAGGATCAAATTGGGCAGAGACCTAATACGAAATATGCAAATATTTATAAATTTTTAAAATATTGGCAAAACCACAAACATACCATCATAAGAAAATATAATAACAAAATATATAAAATGTGATTTAAAAGCATAAGTGGAAAGTACAGAGTAGAACATAAGAGCTAATAAGCTTCTTTACAAATAGTCAGAGGGCTTTAGTGTTCTTTGAGTTAAATATAAGTCACTAGTATGATTTAGAAAGAGAAAAGTGATACATAACTCACAAAGGGGGCATGTGATAGTTGTTAAGACGTAGCACATAGAAACGGAAATCTGTTGTACATTTTAAGAAAAACATTAAAAATTATAATGCATTACTTCATTTTTATTATAAAAGATATAATTACTATCCAAAGAGAAAAACATGGAGGCATCCTTCAAGTCTCTCATCTTACTCAACTCTCACATCTAATTAATTAATAATTTTGTTAATATGGTCATTAACTGTTAACTCTTGTATCCTAAACACTAAAGCCAAAATCTAAGGCTGACTCTCCACTGAAGGACAAGTTTACCCCAGCAGGCTTTTGGCAAGGGTTAGAGATACTTTTGGCTACTCCAAGTGTTACTGCATCAAGTAGGCAGAGGCTTTGGGATATCACTAACATACTGTAATTTGCAGGACACAAGCAAAGGGCTGATGGTGATCGTTTTTAGAAACCTTAGTGTAAAGCTATAAGGATGAACCAGTTTTGTAGTGTGCCTGCCCTCACATAGTTTACAACTAAGCACATACACACACACACACACACACACACACACACACAATGTATGCATATGTACATCAGTCCATTATGGCCCAACAGTTCCTTGTTCCCTCTTCATTTAGCTTTTTCCTCTTAGCAGACTTTTTTTTTAATTAAATTTTTTTTTATTTACATGTCATATGATTTCTCCTTTTCCAGTTTCCCATCCATCAAAACAAACAAACAAACAAACAAAAACAACAAGAACAAATTCCTGTTGCCTCCCTCATCCCCCTGCTTGCCACCCCACCCTCTCACACTTATTGGCCCTGGCATTCCCCTACACTGGGGCCCAGAACCTTCACAGGGCCAAGGGCCTCTCCTCCCATTGATGATCGACTTTGCAATCCTCTACTATACACATGCCTTAGCAGACTTTTTAAAAGTATGACGTGCAGTCACCATTCTCAAGCACTATGCCCTATGCTCAATCCCTAGAATTTATTCATCTTGCAAAAAATGTGTGAACTTCCACATTTTCTCCCCCCCCCCCGTACCCCCATATACACACACTCCCAGTGATCTCCGTTCAATGCCTAGTCTCTTTGAGTTGAGTTCTTTTAAAGGCCACATTAAGAAAAATCAACTCTTCTTTCTGAATCTAAATTAGCTCACTAGGTGGTCTGATTCAAATTCATCTATATAACAAATGACATGGCTTCCTTCCGTTTTAAAGGCTAAGTTTCTCATTGTATGCATACACATTTTTATCTAATTATTTGTCATTGGGTATTTATATTGTTTCCATGTCTCTGCCTTTATGAATAATGTTACAGCACATCTCTTTGAGATCCTCATTTCAACTCTTGTCTACATACCCAGAAATAGGCATTTATATTGTTTCCATGCCTCTGCCTTTATGAATAATGTTACAGCACATTTCTTTGAGATCCTCATTTCAACTCTTGTCTACATAATCAGAAATCAGATGCCTGGATAGTCAAGTGCTTCTTTTATCTGGACTTTCACCAACACATGTTATCTTTCGGTTTCAAAGAGCAGCTTAGCAGATGTGAACTGATGTCTCGTGAGCATTCCTCTGACGTTAGCGATACCGAGCAGTTTCACAAACTGTTAGCTTTTCATATTTTACAAAAATGTATGCTCAGATCTTGTCCATTTTAATGGGGTTCATGAGAGTTTTGCCATGGAGCTCTAGGCCATTCATACACTTTACATAATAATCCATCAGATATGTGATTTATAAATATTATCTCCCAATCTATCTATGAAATTAATTGTTTTCTTTATTATGCAAGGGGTTTTTTTTTTCATTTCTTAACATTTACTTCTTTAAAATATGGACAGGTATGTACATGCCACAAACATGAGCAGATGTCAGAGGTCAACATGTATGAATCAGTTTTCTCCTTCCACAGCTTGAGGGTCCTATGGTCTGAACTTAGGTCATCAGGCTTGTGGGGTATACCCTATCTCTTCAGCCTGTCTGTGTACTGGAGGTTATCCAGTGACCTCTGGCCAGGCCAAGCAGAAGGGTTCAAGTGAAGGGGAAAAAGAATGAGCAGAGAGAGGGAAGTGCCTCCACCTCCTCTGCTGCTGCTGCTGCTGCTCTGGCATCCACTGATGCTCTGAGATACTGCACTGGCTGCACTGAGCTGGACCAGCAGAGGTGGGGGGTGGGGTATTGGGGAGCAGAGTGCAGGGGGAGGAGCTTCTGGTGGCAAAAGCTTTGAGAGAGCGTTCCCTTCCTAGGTGGCGTTACAGCTCTTGTGACAGATGTTGTCAGGTCAGACTATGGAGTAATTCTAACACTCGTTTATTCTTTCTGGATAGGATCTTATATACAGTTTGTGGGTTGGTTGGGTCTGACAGCAGGTGCTTCCTATTGGCTTGGCCTGAAATGCCTCATCTACATGCGGAGGGACTTGTGGGCACTGCCCCTGTGTGACTGATGGCCACAACTCTCCCTATGAGGGTCTGTGGCTACCTGACAGGGGCCTGGTGCTGGGAGCAGGTGAAGCTCTTACCATCCCTTCAGAGTCCCTGGGGCTTCAAGCCTTAGCTCAACCTTACCAGGCTTCCTCTCACAGTCCACTGCCCCACACCAGTTCCAGATTATTTTATTAATTTCAATTTTTTTATCATTGATTTATGGTGGATGAATAGCTTTTTTATTAATTTCAATTAATTTTATTTATTATAATTTTATTAATTTTTCATTTTTTATTAATTTCAATTTTTATCATTGATTTATGGTGGATGGATGGCTTTAATATGTTGATTTTATAATTGTGAATTTTTTTAAGTTTTCATATGTGTATGTGAAGCATTTTCTAGTTTCTGCATGTACAAGCATGTTTTCTGTGCCCATAGGAAGCTGTTTTTTCTTTTCGAGTCTGGATGCTTTCTGTTTCCCTCTCTGCACATTCTGTCTCAAGTCTTCATTGTTATGCTGACTAAAAGTGATGCCTGGTGGCCTCCTTATTTGTACTGAATCATTGTTTCCCTCCTGACATGTTATCTATGAGTTTACATTTCTGGACCTTATTTGCTTGAGTTAAGTTTCCTTCTTATCTATCTACTTGACTGAAAGTTTGACCTTTGTCAGATTTTTTTTTCTAAATTTATTGAAATAACCATGTGTTTCCCACTATGTAGAAAGTCTGGCCTAGACTACATAGTTCACTATGTAGATCTGACTAGTCTCCAGCTCACAGAAATCTACCTGCTTCTGCCTATGGGTCCAAGTGTCAGGAGTAAATCCAAGTGCTGCCATACTTAGCTAACAACTTTCTTTTAATCAGTCCTTGTATTTAAAGTCTATACCTGCATAAAGAATGTTGTGATTATTGTAACTGCCTACCCTCTATAATCTCCTCCCACTCCTCGTAGCCACCCTTCCTTGATTTCAAACATTCATGCAACCAGTTTTGCTTTTTTGTTTTGATTTGTTTGAGGTTCATGGAGTTTAACTGGATCACCTGTGTGACCATGAGGATGCTCATCAGTGGGTACACAACTGACGACAGCTACTGCATTGTCCAAAATCCTTCAGTAACCAGTACATCAACAGAAGGTGATGGGGCTCTGTAGGCACCTTCCCATCACAGCCCAGTCTTGCTTAGACCCATTGCAGGCAGCCACAGCTGATGTGAGATAATGACTGCATTGTCTCTCATGGTCAGAAGTCATTCCAAAGTCCTTCTCCCTGTCTTCTAGTTCTCATATTCTTTCTGCCCCCTCTTCTACAATGGCTGAGAGTCTTCAGTATATAGTGGTATAAATGCTCTGTTTAGGGCTCAATACTCTGTTGCTTATTCTTATCTGTAAAAAGATTACTAATATTCTGTATTATTTATTCTGTATCAATTAAAGCTGGAAAGTAATATGTCAGAACTTATCCCTTAACTAGGTAGCTCCCTAAACAACAACACAGAAACATTCTAATATTTTAAAGCTATGGCCTTATGTGGGTAGACTCTCAACTAGTTACATCTATGTTCACCTGACCACCCAGCCCTATCCAGCCACATGGCTAACTATATTTTCCAGGACTTTAGTCATGTCCAACTCCCTTCACATCTCCTTATCAAGGCCTTCCTCTTTCTTCTTCCCAGAGTTCCTTTCTCCCTCCCCTGAAGTCCCACCTATCTCTCTCTACTGCCCAATCACAGGCTTTAGCTTTTTATTGACCAATTTACTTGAGGAGCAAAGTTTGTACAACAAAAGCTGCTGTTAGTGAGAATCCACTCATCGTGAGGCAACCAGATCTTAGGGTACAGAATTTAGCATTGGAATACATAGCAACACCAGACCCACCCCAACAAGTGTCACCTTGGGCAGCTGCATTCACTGGCAGTCACTGAAAGGGAGCTCTTCTGATCAGGACTGGGAGCAGAATTTGTCTTTGGGTATAAACATAAATATTTAAAGGGTAGTCTGGCTCTGTGACAATTAGCTCATCAACAGAGTTAAGTTTGGAGCGACAGATATGAATTTCTTCTTGAGAATTTGGCAGGTAATTGAATGAAACTAGAAAAACTTATGCTAAATAATGTAACTGAACCTCAGAAGAATAAGTACCACATACTCTCTCTCATATGTAGACCCTGACTTCAAATCTTAAGATTTGTGTCTAATATGGAGTAACTGTAAAGGTAAAGAAACTAAAGAAGGGCCCTTTGAGTAGAAGATGTCTTGGGGAAGCAGAAGGAGCTGAAGAAGATGACAATTCCCACAGGAAGAACAAAAGTATCAACTAATCCGGACCCCTCAGAGTTCCCAGAGGCTAAACCACCAACCAAAGAGCATACATGGGCTGGTCCATGGCTACCTGAACATGTGCAGCAGATGGATGACTGCATTGTCTGGCTTCAGTGGGAGAGGATGCACCTAATCCTGTAGAGACTTGATACCCCAGGGAAGGGAGATGCTGGGGAGGGGCTGAGGTGCTGGGAGGTGCATGGGTGAGTAGGATGGGGTGGGCAACAATCCTCTCAGAGGCAAAGAGAAGGAGAGGTGTTAGTAAATAACTCTGGGAGGAGGGACTGGGAAAGGTTCAACAATTGGAATGTAAATAAATAGAATAATTTAAAAAAAAAAAAAAAAGAGGGCTGGAGAGATGGCACAACAGTTGAGAGCACTGACTGCTCTTCCGAAGGTCCTGAGTTCAAGTCCCAGCAACCATATGATAGCTTACAACTATCTATAATGAGATCTGATGCCCTCTTCCGGAGTGTCTGAAGACAGCTACAGTGTACTTATATATAATAAATAAATAAATCTTTAAAATTAAAAAAAAATTATATATAAAAAAAAGAATTCTCAAATTTAAAAGGCTCAGAAGAAGGCCTGAGAGATCCCCTGGAACTGGAATTATACATGGAAGTAAGTCACACTGTTAGGTAGTTAGTTTTCTAATTTCTACTTTATTTTTAATTTAAGGATAAATATTGGTTTTGATTCTTTAGACTTTTGACAGAATTTATCTCTTACATGTTTTTTTTTTTTTTTTGGCTCTTCAAGACAAGGTTTCTCTCTATAGCCATGGCTGTCCTGGAACTCATTCTGTAGACCATGCTGGTCTTGAATTCGGAAATCCACCTGCCTCTGCCTCCAAGTGCTGGGATTAAAGGTGTGCGCCACCACTGCCCGGTTGATCCAGACTTTTTTAAGGGAAGTTTTCATTACTTACTCCATGTGGTTGGGACATTTAGGGTTCTATATTTTTCTTTGTTTAATTTGATAAAGCATATCATTTATCAATTGTTTTTAATTGCAGGAGCTTATTTAAATAAAATTCATTAAACAATCACTTATTATAGATTATTCAATTTGAGATCAAATAATTTTCCATTTAAATGTATTCATTTTAATTTCTAGAATATCATCCCAGATACTTGCTTCAGCTGTTCATCAGGACAGAGGCACCCACGAATTATTATAATCCTATCACACTCAAGCTATTACTTATTTAAGTGCTTATAAGTAATTAATCTAACTGGCACACAAAATAATGAGTTTAATTTTGACCCTTTCTATACATGTATCAGCACACTTTTTTCATATTCTCAACACCCCTAAGTTTCCCCTCACTTCCTCCAGCTTCCCATTGGTCTCTGTAAATTGTCACTCTCCCGCATTCATGTTGTACAAACATATAATAATTAATATATATTTATATTTATAAAGCATTTGACTCAGAAGCATAAGAATCTAAATTTAAATCCCAGAACCCATATAAAGCCAAACACTCATCTGTAATCCCTAGAGACAGGAAAATTCACCAAATCTCACTGGTAGCTAGCCTGGCAAATGCCGACTGAAAAGCAAAGATACCCAACTTCAAACAAGATGGAAGGCAAAGACTGATATCTGAGGATGTTCTGTGATATCTAATCATGCACTGCAGTATGTGCATGCCCACACTCATTCACACTCATTCACAAATGCACACACATACATGCATCATATATATATGAAAGTATATATATATATATATACTTTCCTATTTTCACTTCTGTTATTATGATAAAAAAATCACTGACAAATAGCATTCATTTTATGAGAGAAAATGCTGATTTTAGCTCACAAGATCAAGCCTAGAGAAGGTGAAGCAAGTTCACAGTCAAAAGCAGAAAAAGAGAAGCATCATGCTTAATATTCAGCTAGCTCTCTCCATTCATAGATCATCCAGGACCCACATTCTGGGAATGATGTCATCTACTTTAAGGCTGAGTCTTCCCATGCCAATTCAGGCAATCAATAGAATCCTTCATAAACAGGGCCACAGACCAATCTTACCTTGAAAATGTCTTATTAATAGACTCACTTTCCAGGTAATTGTACATTTTGTCAAGTTGATAGCTAAAACTAACCATCACTCAGAGAGAGGGAAGGAGGGATGGGGGAGAGAGAGAGAGAGAGAGAGAGAGAGAGAGAGAGAGAGAGAGAGAGAAAGAAGAAGAAGAAGAAGAAGAAGAAGAAGAAGAAGAAGAAGAAGAAAATAAAATCTATATTAAGTACATAGCAGGGAACATGATCTTCATGGATTTGAGTTCCACGTGTCAACTCAACATCATGATCTACAATTCAAGCCATTTTACTGCAAAGATTATGATGCCATTTGTTCTTTACAGAATTTTTAAGACCACGTTTTCAGCAACATCCTTAAGATATAATACCAGAAATTCCACTTCTGCCTGGCAAAGTAATACATGTGTTTCATCTCATCATTCAAAGATATAAGCAGACCTCTGTGAGTTCAAGGCCAGTCTGGTCTACATGACAAGTTCCAGGACAGTCAGGACTACATAGAACCTGTTTCAAAGGAAGAGAGGAAGCAAGAAAGAACAGTAAGGAGGGAACCAGACTTCTTTCACGAGTATTTGATTTGTTGTCCCTAGCACATAGCTGTATATAGTAGATATGATATGCAGTTGTTGTTAAATTGGAATTCATGTGTTTAAATCAAATTCATATATTTTTCAACATAGTACATTCTCGAGATTCCTCTGTTGAAACTTTCTCAAAATGAAGGATCATCTGTGTCTCACCAGGCTCCTTCAGGGTACAGATGAGTGTGTACACATGCCACACGACTGTTGAGAATATAACAGAGACAAGGAGGAAAGCTAGAGCACAGGTCTCCCACAGGAAATGAAGCAGCATCTCAGGCACCCGCTTTTGATAACCTAGGAACTGTGTTATTACTCTAACCCTGTTGTTTCGTTTTGCTCTGTTCTCTAGCCAGTCCTGCTAGAGGGGCCATACAGGTTTTTTTGTAGAGACCACGGGATCAAGAACGTAAAGGCACAAGGCAAAAAAGAAAGGGTAGTTATCGCATGAATGCAAGGAACATAACTAGGATAGCTAACTTTGTTGCAACAATATGAAACGTACTGAATGAAAAACATTTACCAACAGGAAGAATGAATAGCCAGATGTCAGGAGTCTGTAAAGAACAGAAAGATATGTGAATCTTACCAGAGTGGTTAAGAAGAGGGAAGGTCAGATTGATATGGTCCTATAGAGACTGAGAGTATAAAATTAACCCATAAATGACTGTCTACTAGAGAGAGTTCCTGTAACAAGCCTCAACAACTCAAAGTTGGAAAAATGGCTCAGTGGTTTACAATGTTTGCTGCTCTTAAAAGGGCTAGAGTTCAGTTCCTAGCAGGCATGTCAGCCAACTCAGAACTGCCGGTAATTCCAGCTCTGTGAGTTTCCCACACCCCTCTGATCCTTGTTGCATTTGTACACAGTGCACACACATATACACATAATAAAAATGAACAAGCTTTGAAATTAAAATTGGAGTGCTGGAGAGCTCCTCAGTATTCCTATCTCATACAACTATTTCAGAGGAGCTGGCTATGGTTCCCAGCATCTGCATGGGGTAGCACACAGCCTCCTGGAACTCCAGCTCCAAGAGTATCCACTGCCTCTCACCCCTTCAGGCCCTGAACACATACTCACACACATACATATAATTTAAAACGTTTAAAAATGAATATTTTTTGAAAATTTTAAGCTATATCTCCAGTCACCAAGATGATGATTCAGTTTTTAAAAGCACTGGATGCCCTTCTAAGGGACCTGAATTCTATACCCAGCACCAACGTGGTGGTTTAAAACCACCTATAGTTTCAATTCTAGAAGATCTGACATCCTTTTCTGATTTCCTTCACCACCAGGCACACTCTTGATATACATGCATACATATAGGCAAAACACTCACACCCATAAAATAAATCTTAAGGAAGAAGAATTTAATGGTGGACACACACAACCATGTATTTAAATGACCATATTGAATGTTTCCTAGGAACAATTATTTCAATTAATAAAGCATTAGTTACACAATTATTTTCATTTTATTTTACACTCCTTTTGGAATACAGAGCTAAATCTGTGTGCTCCTTTACATTCCTAGTAGAGTATCTCATATGAATAAGAGTATGAGTAACTGCTTATATAAAGGAGAATTGTCTATGAGACTATCGAAGCCAAGAGCTAATTAAAAAATAATAATAATATTAATAATAATAATAATGTGCCTCATTTTAGGAACAGAAAGGAGATAGTACAATCAGAAATAACTAATAACTACCATACAAAGCATAGTATTTTAAAACAAAAATGTTCATATTTAATCAAGTTCTATAGAATCAAGAAAAGTGTTTCAACAATCCCTAAGCTTAATAAAGGAATACTAAAGTTGTAATATTTCTGTTTCCAGATATCCCGTTCTTAACTAAGCAAATGTAATCATGTTTATTTTTTATTTCAAGAAAAGAGAAAAATAAATATTGTAGAATTTTCTGTAAAATAAATAACCATTTTAAACTGATAAGTTGTCTTTCTCATATCCTGGGCTCATCACTAATTTATAGAACCTGTGTTGTAGCCTTAAAGTTTTAATGAAATTCTAAACTTAACATCTCCAGTGAAGGAAAACTCAAGTCTAAGTAATGTCACTCAAAGCAAAAATTAAAATATTTATTATTTGGAAATGACAGAACAACACTAAATTTTATGTTATATGTAAAGCACAGACGGACATGAAAGTCATTTTGTTAAGAATATGTACTAAGTCGAGAATATATACTAAGTCCTAAAAGGTTAATGGAATTCATGTAAGTTCATAAAAGAAGAGATAGTTATCAATTATAAAAAAAAATACAGATTAATTCTCAGAAAAAAAATTTACTATATGAGATGTGAGGAAGAAATTTTTACTGTGTGAAACTGTAAAATGCTGAAAAACAAGAGTTTTATGCCAGCATAAATAATGCAATAACCTAGCAATAAGAAGCGTAGTGCCATTGGAGAGACAGAAGCAACATCATGTGAAAGATGCTGATGGGTGGAACCTGGAATATCTGCGTTCCCCTGTTCCTGAGTTTAAAGAAGTGTGAAATACAAGTCTAGCTACACCTGGTAAGATTTGTCTTTAATCCTAGAACTTGGAAGGCAGAGGTAGGCAGATCTAAGTGAGTTCCTGGCCATGCAGGCCTATTGTCATGAGACCCTATTTCAGAGAAGAAGAAAATAAAAGAAAAACTAACGCTAAGTCTAAACATGCTGTTTCGAAACAAAGACGAATCAACCTCACAAGATGAAAACTCTTGTTCCTGTCAGTGAGATCTGGATGGAGGAAAGTTGACAAGAAACTTACAGAACTCCACCAGATTTGACCTAGAGAAAAATTTAATGATAAGAAATGGAAATGAAGGATGATATATTTCAAAATGTATAACAGAAGACAGAAGGCTATTTTCAATTTTCCTTTTGTTTTAAACACACACACACTGTTAGATTTGTGATATGAGGAAGAAAGGAAGGGACACTGAATAAAAGTTGCTGTGCCTTCTGACAGAAATCAGAACAGTTTTTGTTTCGATTAAATAAATTGTGTTTGGAGGTACATTCTGGCCATCTTTTGTTATTTAGATTTCAAACCAGAAGCTTATGATATGCCATCAAATGTACTTTCATGCTGTTGTTTCTTTCTAACCCTCAGATTTGGCCAGATTTTGTCAATAAATCTGCTGAAAATTGAATAGAAATCTCCCACAAGATGGCTCCTTTGAGCACAGTTCACAATTTTGATTATGGGCAACAAGCAACTCTGGCTGAAATGAACAACGTTCACAGCTGCCGCTCTTTTTCTGGCTTAAAAATGCTCACGTGATCCTTGAAAATAGAAGAAACAGCTTCTATGTTGATGGAAGAGACATTTGTAATTAATAATCTCCCCATACTGCTAAAATTTCCAGCTAAACAATAATAGCAAATATGTGTCCCTGTTTCTTGTATAATTACACTCCTTCATCATGGTCACCAGGCTCTTCAGGACCCACAATGAAAGGTGGGTGGTACAGCATGCAAGTACTTCCACAGACAATAGATGAGCCTGACAGACCAGAGACAAAACAAAGATGGTTGTGACCAAGCTGAAAGGGCTAGGTGGGCGTGGTAATCAGTCCCACTTGACCTATGCTAAGCATACAGATACTAAAAGAAATGGTTAATTTGCTAGACAAATACATAAAGCTTTCAAAGAAAAACTGACCTATAATCCTTACAGGTAGATTTAGCCGGTACTAATTTTGCATGTGTGTTTTCATTATGTCTATTAGTGTTTGTACGTGTGTGTGTGTGTGTGTGTGTGTGTGTGTGTACTTTCTGAGCAAGGCTAAAAGTAAGTAGATGATGTTCAGGCCCTTTCTTCCTGTTTCAGTTGCGTTGTCTCTGTGAATGTTTTTGAGGAAAATTGTATTATTATCCATAATGAAATGGGAAGGAAATTTGAGAGAAACAGAACACTCCTTTCTAATATATAGTTCAAAACTTTCCCAGTTGTTCTAGTAATGACCTCTAGAGTGTTATTTTTTTTTAATAAACAGCTTTAAAAAGAAAAACAAAATTACGTACAAATGCGAACATCTTAGTCCTGACTGTCTCAGACTCCCTCATCACATAGATCAGGCTGGCCTGGAACTCAGGGAGATCTGCCCGCCTTTCCTCCCTGAGTGCTGAAGTTAAAGGCATGCCCCACTGGCTTTCCTGTCCTCTAGTATCACCTTGTTGTCACTGAGCAAGTTCGTAACTTTTCTAAGCCACCGTTTTCTTATACGTAAAATAAGAGCAGTTCTAAAAAAAAAAAAATACATTTATAAACACTCAAAGTAAGAATGTACATTGAGTGTTTGTAGTGATGGTGTATGGGCTATAATGTAAAAGAACTTAACAAACTTTAAGAGGTTCTATGAAATTCAGTGAAAAGCTACTGTTTTTTTTAAAACAATCATCGTTTTAAAAATAAATAAATAAATAAATAAATAAGCTCCAAAGTTTGATCTCTAGGTTTGCCATAGCTTGTAGCACGCTGATTTCCAACTGAATGCTCTCCTCCCAGTGCCATCGAGGGCATGTCACAGCTAATTATCTGTCATCACGCCCTGTTGCATAGGCTGTACCTTGCCTGCTGCTGTTGGGACCTCACCCGGTCTGTTGGTTCATTTGCATTACCTCCTGAGAGTCTCTGCTGTGCATGGAGCACACAAAGCGCAGCCCAGGGGCTAACTGGCAGGCCCGTCAGAACAGCGGACCGCTTCTCAGTCCCCTCCTCATTACTTAGTGAGTAATGTGGGGATGTTCTGTGCTTCACGCGTTCTGGCAACGTAAACGGTCATCTGCTGCTTCAGCTGCTTCCCAGCGTCTGGGGTGCAGAACCACATCGCAGGAGGAACTGAGCTTGCACTTATGCAAATCATGATGGGAGCTCCTGGGTTTGGCAGCATTCCTTCCAGAAGCCTCCTTTGTGGCTGCACCGTCTGCCTGTTTGGTGTTTCCAGGGTTTTGAGAGGCAAATTCAGAATAGATCTTGCCTAGCTTAAGTTACATCCATGTTCCTGGACTAAGGAAAACATCCAGCTCTTCCCAACGTCCTTAGTGCTCCACGTTCGGAGTCTCTGATAACCACAGTGTTTCAATTTCATCTCTAAAATACACATTTGAGACGGAATCGGCTTACGCATATCTATCTTTTCAAATCAAGGAGATGTACTTCCTTAGCTAATTCTCCAGGTTGGATTTAAAACATAAAAGCATTCTTACAGAGCATCTACACTTAGCACAAGTACTAAATTGTTGGAGTATATGTGTGTGTGTATGTATATGATATGTGTATGATATGTATGTATACATGTGTGTATGCATGTGTATATATATATATATATTCCATTTTGTGCTGATAATAATTTTATTATCATGATGCATACTTTTAAAGCAGTAAAATGATTTTTATTCGGAAATTTCTTCAGCACCTTTCAGCTGCTTTACTCCCAGCCAAGACAGGATGACAGAGAGTCGCTTCAGCTTTGTATGAAATCTTAGTTCACTAATGGATGAGATTTTTGGTTTTCTTTCTGTTTTCTCTACATTATTCTATGCTTTTTGGACAGGGTATTTCTGTAAAAGGTAAATTCATAGTCCGCTTAGAGAACAAGAGAAGAAATGACGCATGATAAAAACTAATAATAATAAAATTGAAAACTGAGCCGGGAAACTGTTGGAAAGCCCTTGGAAAGCCGCGGTGCTTCGAGCCGGTTTCCTCTAGGTGTCAGTATAGTCCTAGAATTTACAGACTACAAGACCTGAAGAGCACAGTCAAATGTTTACTGCCCTGCCTGCCGGCTCATGCTAGTATGCATTTGAGTGGTTTTTCTTTTGAAAACTGGACCAGATTTACAACTATGGATGTTCATGTGAAGATGACATAATAGACGTTGTTCTAGGAGAACAAAACACAGCTAACACATTTTGCAAACACACCCTATTTTCTGCAACTTTGTAGGCATTTTGCAACCCTGACATTCCTTGTAGAATAGCATGTCTGAAGGATGGCCTATGCTGAGATCTTAGTATTTTTAAAGCTCAATAAGTTTCATTGTCTTAGGTGGTTGCTGATATAATTGATGATGACTGAACTCAATTTAATCTGCCCATTAGCATGGAGTCTTGCATTACTCTTTTATCACCAAGAGGCTAGCCACATCAGATATCAGAAGAAAGGCAGCTTGTGAATCTGTGGAGTACGTACGTGTTGCAATTTATCCCAACATGTGCTGTTAAACACTGTAATTCACTGTTTCGAAGCCATTGCGACACCATTTATCATCATCTCTAGAGATGAAACTTGATCACAGGGCTACTGAGTGTAGTCCCAAAATTCATTACTCTTCTCTTAATTTTCCTCTAAACTTTACTTTGAAAATTATCAAAGCCCCAGGAAATTAGAAAAGGGAAATAATGACTGCCCACACATATTTCTTCTGGTTCACTGATTAAAATTTTGTGATGTTTTCTCTCTCTAAATAAATACTTTAGCATTTTAACAGAGTGAGCAGCAAGTCCTAGTGAGACAAGACCAGGCCCTTTGAAATCTCTGTGGCAGTTCACAATGGAGTCAACTCAGTATCTTCTGAACACAGGATGGTCCCAGCCTTGTATCAACAGATACACCTACCAGCCTTGTATCAACAGATACACCTACCAAAGGCAGACACAGACTCCAATGAAGGATAAATGGATGCTCTGGGGTTGACAGCCTCAAATGCTCTTGAAGAAATCATTGGAAAATTCAAATATAACATGACCATGATGGGCTCTAAATTCAGCATAGACAACTTCCTATACTGACGGCAAAATACAATTTTTTCCTTATTGATGAACCCAAAAGGAAAGGAAAGGTAACACTTTGGTGAAGGGAAATAAATGCATATGTATTCATTTCTCTGCTTGAATTAGTGACAAATTCTTATCCTGTCCTAGGCCTCTGGTCTTTTCAACATGTGTCATGACCCCATCTATAGTTCAACTGGTCATGTTACTCACAAGATCAAAATTCTCCAGAGGGTAGATGGCAACCATGTCACAAACGAGGGTTTATTTCACAGTTTAAAACAAAAACCAAATGAGGTATAATAAGCCTACCCTCGGCAGACGGGCAGGCAGATGCCTGAGGCTGAGCCATCTGAGTACACATAGCAAGTTCTGGTCCATCCTGCACTACACAGTGAGACTCTGTCTAAAAAGTATCACCAAGACAAAATGTATCTTTACTTAAGTAAAGATTGTAAAAATCACATTTTAATAGTTTCCTATAGTGATGATTCTCTATGTTTAAAATATTGTAAAGGCTATGCTTCCTTGTCATCTTCGCTACATCTGGAATTAACTAAAACTCAAAAGACTGGATACACCTGCAAGGGAATTTTTCTTAGTTAAATCATTTGAAGTGAGAAGAACCACTCTTAATCAGGATTCCATCATGTACTGAAGACCAGCAGAGGCATCCAGACTCATGGTCTGAACTGGATTCTTGGCCTTTGTCTTGATAGGCAGCCATCATTGGGCCTAGCCTAGCTGGACCACAGCCTGTAGACCACTCTAATAAATCCTGTTTATAAATATAAATCTCTCAATTTCCAAGTCAGTTTTGCTGAGCAGAGTTCAACATTTGCTCAGAACTTCCCTTCCTGCCAAGGCTAGGGAAAAAAATCATCTTTGCCCTTCCTGGCTTTTAAATATCATTGCTTTCTGTGCTTGGCTCATGTGCCTTCCTGTACCTCTAAACCCCGGGGTCTGTATCTCTTGCCTCTAATTGTACATTTGCTTCTGTCCCAAGGCTTTCCTTGCTTCTGTTCGTTGAATATCTGCTTGTCTCTCCCATGTCAGGAAATGTGGGATTGCATGATTGATTTCAGACCCGCCAAGGTAATCCAGGATAATCTCCCCATCTTGAGATCTCAATCATACCTGCAAAGTCTACTTTATCCTGCAGGGTAACACTCCAGGTCCGTGGATTATGGCCTAGGTATCTTCCAAGCCATTCCTCAGCTCTTCACAAACGTTCCCTTTGTGAGAAAATGGCTCAGCTGTTACCAGCAGAGAAAAAAATGAAGCCACTTCCAGAGTCTTCATCTTCCCTTAGCAAATTCCCATGAAAAGTTTATCCTTGACTCTCTCCTGGCAATGATCAAGGGCAATAAATCAAGACTATAAAGCTGACTGAAGGATTCTAAGTCACTCTCATAAATCCTGAAAGAAATTTCCTGTTCTTCAGTTATTTCTCTCCTACCCACATGAGTCTACTGAACGCTCTTTCTACTGAAGGTACTTGTACTCTAAACACTTCGGTCTCATATTTAACACATCTTGAAATTCTTCCTCATAAATCCAGTTTGTTTGGTTTTTCCTTGTCTCCAATATTCACATAATTAAAAGTTTATACTACTCAAATCAAACATTCAATAGAATTCCATGTTTTTTAATAAACAATAGACCGGCTGTAGTAGCACAGACCTTCAATCCCAGCCCTCAGGAGTAAGAGGCAGGAGGACTTCTCTGAACTTAAGGCCAGCATGGGCCAAACAGGCCTGATCGACATGGTGAATTCTAGATAGCCAGGACTACATGTGAAACCTTTCCTGGAAAGGGAGGAATATTTTCACAGTTAGAGAAAAACTATGCTAAAGTCACATGGAAGCACAAGAAATTCCAATTAGCCAAAGAAATCTTGAACAAAGCAAGTAAAACTAGAGGTGTCATAGTACCTGATTTCAAGACATACTCTCAAAAATCAAAAATTAAAAACCTTAGAGAGAAAGACAGAGTACAAGCCACAGTATTCAAGGCAACATCACAGCATAACAGACACTTAGACCTGGGTTATGACAGAGATCCCAGAAACAAGTCCACAGACAGCTTATTCTGCAGCAGGGCATCAAATACGCACACTCTAATAAGGACAGGATCATCAACAAACAGTGTTGGTAAAACTGGGTATCTGTGGGAAGAACTTGATCTCTATCACTCACTGTCTAGGTAAGGTTTCTATTGCTCATGCGTAGAGAAACTTATAGTTTTCCATGAAGGAAGACCATAACCACTCACTATACATAAAATCAGCTCAAAATAGATGGAGGTGCTTAATACAGAACTGAAACAATGAGACACACTAGAAGAAAATGAAGCAAATATTTAAGATGGCAGTACAGAAAACGAACACATGAGATTGTCTGCAAGATGCAGCAAACAGCTAACAAAGTAGAGAGACAACCTTGCAGCCCAGTAGAGAGCCTCCATGGAGTTTCCTCCAAACGTACCAACAGTCCTACCATTTGATCCAGCTGGGGGTTTTGCCTGCATAGAAGGCTATACACAATAGAGGCCAGGTGACAGTGTCACGTTTCTTAGAACTGGAGGTAGAGATGGTTGTAAGTCACCATGTGGGTGCTGAGAATCAAACCCAAGTGCTCTGCAAGAACAGCAAGTGCTCATAACCGCTGAGCAATCTCTCCACCTCTACCACCCCTTTTTAACTTTTATGTATATGAGTGTTTTACATTCATGTAGGTCTGTGCACTACATTTCTGCCTGATGTTCACAAATGCCAGAAGATAACATCAGATCCCCTAAGATTGGGATTATACATAGTTATGAGCTGCCATTTGGCTCCTGGGAAACTGAAACTGAACTGATGATCTCTAGAAGAGCAGCCAGTCTCTTAACTACTGAATAATTTCTTTTAGAATCTCTTCCAGAGGTTTTAGAGTCACTCTCGCTCTCGCTCTCTCTCTCCCCACCTCTCTCTCTCTCTCTCTCTCTCTCTCTATATATATATATATATA
>JADRCD010208400.1:0-21203 GCA_019843815.1 Montemys delectorum | reverse complement strand
CACTGTGACATTCTACAGCTTCCATGACAAAATGTTTTCTTTTAATTTTTTTTTTTTAAATTTTTACTTGTTTGTGGAGGGCAGATATGATGGGGAGATGAATGGAATTTGGGTGCATGATATGAAATTCACAAAAAAAACAATAAAAAGTTACAGAGAGAAAGAGAAAAGAAAGAAAGAAAGAAAGAAAGAAAGAAAGAAAGAAAGAAAGAAAGAAAGGAAGGAAAAAAGAAAAAGAAAGGAGCAGGAGAAAAACCTGGTTAAACCCAGTGGTTCCAGATGTTTATTACCTGAGATCTGCCTCCCCTTTTCACAAGCCTCCGAGTGTTGTATTTTTAATAGTATATCCACACATGGTGTGCATTTGGGCTTTTAGAGTCTGACTAGACTAGAACACCAGCTCTTCTTCATGTGGATGGTGGAATATTTAATGAATTTAATCTAGAGAAACCTCCATACCATTGTGTATAAAGCAGAAACAATAATACTACATTCCTTTTCAGTACAAGGAAGGATCAGATTTTTGTGTACAAAAGCTAAACACTGCACCTAACGGACAATGAAACAAGTTAGTGTTTTTTATTTTAGTAAGTCATGCTGGCAGATTGAGCAATAATAGAAAGCTATCTGGCTAATTCAAAACCTGCATCATCTTCCAGTTTTGTAAGCTACTCCAGGATATGTATATACAAGTAGATGAAGAATAACAGAATTAAAAAGCTACTGCCACAGCCAACACTGAGAGGAAGCTCCACTCCCAGGCACTCTGACATGCCCAGGATCCTAGGATCAGAGGTGAGGAGGACACAACACTTGTCCCAACACCAGAAGTAACTGATACCAGTGGAACCCAGGCACACAGGAACTCTATCAGCCCAGTGGCACGAGTTGCTTCTGGTCTGTTTGGGCCAGTGCTTTAAGAAAACCTTGGGTGCAAACTCTGCCGTGAGTCCCATAATTCCCAGAGGAAGCTGTACTCCCAGGTGCTTTAATTAACCCAGGATCACAGGAAGTACAGGCCCAGTCAGATTTAGCCAGGTAGCCCTAGACATAACCAGATGGCCGAAGGCAAGTGTAAGAACATAAGCAACAGAAACCAAGGTTACTTGGCATCATCAGAACCCAGTTCTCTCACCATAGCAAGTCCTGGACACACCATCACACTGGAAAAGCAAGGTTCGGATCCAAAATCACTTCTCATGATGATGATGATAGAGGACATTAAGAAGGACATAAATAACTCCCTTAAAGAAATACAGGAGAACACAGGTAAACAGCTAGAAGCCCTTAAGGAGCAAACACAAAAATCCCTTAAAGAACTATAGGAAAACACAATCAAACAGGTGAAAGAAATGAACAAAACCATCCAGGATCTAAAAATGGAACTAGAAACAATAAAGAAATCACAAAGGGACACAACCCTGGAGATAGAAAACCTAGGAAAGAAATCAGGAGTCATAGATGCAAGCATCACCAACAGAATACAAGAGATAGAAGAGAGAATCTCAGGGGCAGAAGACACCATAGAAAACATTGACATAACAGTCAAAGAAAACACAAAAAGCAAAAAGCTCCTAACCTCAAACATCCAGGAAATCCAGGACACAATGAGAAGACCAAACCTAAGGATAATAGCTATAGAAGAGAGTGAAGACTTCCAACTTAAAGGGCCAGTAAATGTCTTCAACAAAATTATAGAAGAAAACTTCTCTAACCTAAAGAAAGAGATGCCCATGAACATATAAAAAGCCTACAGAACTCCAAATAGACTAGACTAGAATAGAAATTCTTCCCATCACATAATAATCAAAACACCAAATACACTAAAGAAAGAAAGAATTTTAAAAGCAGTAAGGGAAAAAGGTCAAGTAACCTATAAAGGTAGGCCTATCAGAATTACACCAGACTTCTCACCAGAGACTATGAAAGCTAGAAGATCCTGGGCAGATGTCATACAGACCCTACAAGAACACAAATGCCAGCCCAGGCTACTATACCCAGCAAAACTCTCAATTACCATAGATAGAGAAAACAAGATATTCCATGACAATACCAAATTTACACAATATCTTTCCACAAATCCAACCCTACAAAGGATAATAGAGGGAAAACACCAATATAAGGATCAAAACTATGCCCTAGAAGAAGCAAGAAAGTGACCTTTCAACAAACCCACACAAATATAATTCCACCTCTAACAACAAAAATAACAGAAAGTAACAATTATTTTTAATATCTCTTAATATGAAAATTAATATTACCAACTTATCCTAATAGATTCAAATTCAAAAGTATGAGGAATTGGAAATTTGTTGGCTATCATCTGGAATTGGAGAAATATTGTACAATCTATATACACTTTCTGCTTGTTTGTACCTCACAGTGTCTTGCTGGGTACCACATAACAGTCTTGAAACCATGCTTCTTCTATTTCCTCCTTGCTATTAGTAGTATTGTTTATTTGATGTTTTTACACTACACTATGGTTTTCAGAACAGTTTACATATTTCAAAATTATTTATACAGCCAAAAGAAACATAAACAATTAACTTGGGAGGTGACTTATAAGAAAACAACAAAGAGTAAGACTGAATGCTTTGCTTGATGTTTGTAACTATTTTATCAATTTTGAAGAAGAGAACTTTACAAGTTACTCTTTCTCTGAGATGAATGCTTTTCAAAACCATCACAGCTAATGAACCAGATTCTTAACCTCACCTAATGTCTGTGCCACCCTCCAAGCAGAACCATTGTTCACTGAAACAGTATGTGAATGACTTTATGGATAGACCATCTTAATACACACACCATTTCTTAAATGAATGTAACCTGTTCTCTGTGGGCTGAGAATGAAGACAATCACTCCAGTCAAATAGCTTTGATTATAGCAGGAAACGTGTATCCAAAAATCATGCCTACAATTCACTCCTTGGCACAGCAGAACTGTCAACTCTTAGCTTAGCTACTAGGGAGGTAAAATCCTTTGGTGATGTGAGGGGCATTGAAGTACAGCCTTATTACTGAACTCCAATGTCTAAAAATTGTTCTTATTTTGGGCTTGTACCACAGGAGGTGCCAAGATTTTAAACTCTACTAAATACAAAACAAACAAACAAACAAAAAGACTTTATCTATTTATGTTCATTTAAAAAAAACTAGTAGTGAGGTATTATTTTAAAATATACAGCTAATATGTTTGGAGTTATTTAAAATTTATATTGAGATAAACATGTATTTTCAGTATTGCTGCAGACAAGCATCTACATAAGACTGTTTAACTGTTTTATATCAAACAATGTTTATACTACTCATTTTTATTGTTACAATATTTTATAAATTTTAAAGAATATGACAAAATAAAAAAACAAAAGCTATCACAGGTATTGAAGGGAGGATCTCTGGGAGGAGTTGGGGTACAAAATGGAAAGAAGAATGTGATGTAATTCTATTTACTTAAAATATGTTTTTAAATGTTAACAAATTCAGATAAACTGAAATTAGAATTTTTTCTCAGCATAATGCAATAAAATTTAAATCAATTTTAAAAATATGATTAAAGAAAGCTACTGCCTTCACAAGGCCGAGGGTTCTGTGTCCCAGTGTAGGGGAATGCCAGAACCAATAAGTGGGAGAGGGTAGGGTGACAGGCATGAGGAGAGGGGAGGCAACAGGGGTTTGTTCTTGTTGTTTTTGTTTGTTTATTTGTTTGTTTTTTGGAGGGGAAACTGGGAAAGGAGAAATTTACATGTAAATAAAGAAAATATCTAATAAAAAAAGAAATATAAAAAAAGCTACTGCCAACATCAGAAATATCTTAATCTATGGGCCATAGACTCACACAGCCCTGCCTACCACCACACAGCAGATCATGAATGAAGGAAAACAGACCTGCTGGACTGTTACACCTCTTGCCTCTGGCATAGACAGACCACAGACAACTGCTTCCTGGAGAATGTGACCCAAGGGTTCGCCAGCCCTGTGTATAGGCTCCAGCGGGAGCAGCCACAATGTGTGAGTATGTGGTGATCAGATGGGAAAGAGAAGTGGAGCAGCTTGAGCATTAGGAAGAGAGATGGAACTGGAGTCTCGAGACGGAGAGGAGTAGCCTTTGTGAGTGTTCTGCCCTGCCACCGGGGCCTTGGTGAAGTCCCAGCCTGAGCTGCTGCTAAGGGCCATGTCTGGGTCTGTGGCTAATGCAAAGACAGGGTCTATATCAATATCAGAAGCTTATATTACCAATAGAGAACATGAGATTATCTCTGGTCTAGGTAGTCACCAGGGATCACTGGGATGCCCAGAGCTGTGTAGAACTGACCCTGCCCCTTACTGGATGCAACCATCTGGAGACCTGGCACACCTCTCACCTGTGGCAACACTTGGGAGAGGGGGCCCTGAGCCTCATCTAGGCAGCACAGTAGAGCTTGCCCTGGTGGTAGGAGTGTGGGTAAGCAGCAGCCTGAGGGCATGAGTGTGAGGGAGCTGAGCCTACTACTCATTTGCTGTGAGGTGGCAAGGGCACAGAGGTGACACCTGCCCCACTCACCACCTCTGGCAGCTGGAAAAGCTGCCCACAGTGAGTGCAGGAAAGCTAGCCCTGCCTCTTACCAGCTGCAGCACTCGAGAGAGTGGGCTGTGCATCTTGCCTAGGTAGAGAGGGCATGGGTGAGCTGGTCGCCTGGCCCCCAGTGAAACCATGGGAGAGCTGGCCCTGACCCTTGTCTACTGTGGGGTGGCATGGGTGTGAGAGTGACTCCCCATCCTTGCTCTCTTCCCCCTGCAGTAGTCCAGAGAGCTGGCCCTGAGGGCATGGGAGCAGGAGAACTTAGCCCTACCCACTCACTGGCTTTAGCACTCAGGAGAGCAGGCCTGCACCTTGCTTGGACAACAGTGGAACTGGCCCTGTTGGCAAAGGCACAGGTGAGACAGTCTTGATCGTATGAGAGATGGGGAGCTGGCTCTGCCCCTCAGAGGCTACAACACTTGGGAGAATGAGACTCACACCTTGATTGGGCAGCACAGTGGAGCTGGTCCTGGTAGGGCAGATAAGGAAGAGCCAGAGCTCTGGCCAGCTCAGCTACCATGCAGGCTCAGATTCCAGGCTCTGAGTTGGCCCAACCCCAAACCTGTATCATCTACAAATGGTTGGGGCATGTGAAAGGGCTGGTCCTGCTGATCCAAAGCTCCAGGATCTCTATGACACAGGGCAATAACAAGATAACCAGGAGGAATCCCAGTGAAAATCCAATATTGATGGTGTCACAGGAGTCAGAGATCTGGAACCAATGGCTCATTGCAATGAACATTTGCAAGTGAAGACATGGACAGTAGGATATACCGTGTAGATATACGATGGGACACACAAAGTGACATACCTCAGCTTCGACGATGAGATGTTTTCTATGATTTAATTGTGTGTGGGGGAGGGAAGTTGCAAAGGCAAAGGGTGGACACGAGGGGATACAGAGATGAGGGGATACAGAGATGAGTGGGACTGGAGTGCACAATATCAAACTCACAAAGAATCAATAAAAATATTTTAAAAATTATAAACCTATATGCTGCTTTGATGGTAAAATGTTTAAATACATTTAAACATATTTATTCTCTGAATGTTATGGGAGTAACTAGCCATGTTCTAGTTGGATGAATGGTCCACTCCATGAGACAGGATCCATACCTGGCAGTGTTAATGGGGCTAAGAACCCGTGCTTAGAACTGTCATAGGCTCTAGGGGGAAACTTGCTATGAGTATTCTCTATGACTTACTGTTACATTCCTCGATCAGCGCATCCCTCAGTCCTCACCAGAGATACTGCTTCTTGCAACAGATGGCAATTAACAAGGAGCCCTACAACTGCGGAGTGTGCCCAGTGGACCAGGTAACGTTTAGCCCTGAATGGAACATCTGTGTCACATAACTCTCCCTAAGGCTGGGAGGTCTATGCAGAAAAGAGCTGAAAAGATTGTGAGACCCAGAAGTAGGAACTGATTTAAAAACAAACAAACAAACAAACAACAACAAAATCTTAGTGTTTTCAGGACACAGAAGGGCAGTTGCATAATATAAACTCACAGTGGTTGTAGCAACACACATAAGACCTATAGCTAGACAAAAATGCCAACATATAGGGAGGGAGGGAGGCAGAGCGTCTTACCACAGGCTGAGGAGCTGTTGGCACTTGGTAGTTTCTGGGAGAAGGAGAGTCAGTTTCTTTAACAGTTTGACCCCCGGTGGGTCAACCAAACCACAGGACATCCACACACCTGAGGGCACTTAGGCAGCACAAATGAGGCTCATTGATTTTTCTTTTTATGTTGTTGATTTAGAAGTGTACTGGAATTTGGTAGGATAAGGAGGTGAGAGTGGATCTGAGGTTGGGAGAGGGAAGGATGATCAAAATATTATAAAAGAATTGTAATTTTGTTTTGTTTTGTTCTTTAGGAGAGGACATGTGGGTAAGAAGGGTGAATTACAGTTTGGGAATTAAAGAGAACAGGAATATTTTATCATTCCATCTACTACTGGTCCAGTCTGGGAACCAGTACACCAAATCTCTACTACCCTTGCATCCATAAACTTTCTCTACCACTGTCCAAAAGGTGACTGTCTAGGGGATGGATTGCTGAGATCATCCCTTGAGGGGGACAAAGAATTGAAGAACATAGGAATGACAGGAGACAGGGCTTCAGAGAAAGGAAAGTGACAGTTTTCTTCCTTCTTGAGGAGAGGGACCCAGAGGTTAGGAATCTGCTAATGGGAGTGTAGCTCCAAGTTTTAGAGGGCCTTTGGGTCCACCCCTTTCTCCCTATTGGTTCTGTTTGGACACCCACCTTCAAGACATCCTGTCAGTTTCTCTTGTAAATGTCCTCTAGAAATAAGAAGCTTCCATGGCAGAGAGCTGCTTTCTCCTTCTGTCCCTCTAACTCCTCTCCAATTGGACAGGACTTTCTGCTGTGGCCACACTGAGAGCAGTCACGGCTGCCACAGAGGTGTTTCTCCCCAGGTAAGCTGGGATGACTGTTTCCTACTAAGAAACCTACAATGAATCAGCAGCAGTAGAGATTTTACACGAGACCCCAGAAAGTAGAAAAGACAAAGCTGTAGGAGCTAAACATAGCTAACACAGGGCTTTGGACCCAGCAGAGGCATCTGCTGCTCACAACCCTGTGGGAATGCAGGGATGAGGAGAGTTTGCCTCAGCATCCACAACATATAGAACAAGAGAGTCAAGAAGACAAACACAAGGGTAGCTGGAATCCTAAAAAAGGATAGGACTGATAAAAATTAATGTGGAGTGCAGTCCAGACCAGAACCAGAGAGACAATCCAGAAGACCAGGCAAAGGAAGGAAAGCAGCATTCAGGATGCGATTTCATTTTTTCTTATATGTGTACCCATCTCTCCTTGCCCACTGCCAGTGACTCACATAGCTCTGCTCACTCCCTTGGAGCCATATCTTAGGTATAAAGAACTGCAGTGAAGGCGTCGTAGCAGGCCAACACTATCCTTCCCTGCCCCTCCATTTCTTTCTTTATTCGTCTTTTCCTGTACCAACTTCTCTTATAGCTACATTTTCCAAGATCCACCATCCAGTGGTGGATCTGGTTTATGATATGTGGACACTTCTCCTTACCTCCTTTTTAGTCTATCATTAATAAAAACTCCCATTTATCCATCCTGTCCTTTTCCATTTTGCTTTAGTTATTCTCACTCCTATGTATGTCTGGCTCCTCTACTTCCTATCTAAAAACTAATACTTATTGCTAGTATTACTGTAATTGCTTACCTCTTCTTCTCCACCACCTTGTACTAACATATTAATATACACAGTACCAGTGGGGCCCTTTATACCCTAAAGTATCTGTTATTTAACAAGTATCTGTCTTGCAGTCACTTGATACTCTAATATCAAAATGGTTTAAGTGCCAGAGAGTGGCTGTTACTGCATACTGTGCTCAACCTATGGAGCAGACCGGAGATGGAGCCTGGTGCTTGGATCTCCCTTTAACAGTCAATAGTGTCACCACACTGTAATACATCCTGGTTTCTCCTAAACACTGAAAATACATCCACTGAAAGAAGAGGAGTAAGCAGGAATAATAGAGCAACAGCAAATCTCTCCAATGACCTAACCCCAGAGAGCAGGTCCCAGTGAAAGCACAAGTAATATGAAAACCAAGATAAGTTATTTTCCCAAAAAATTACCAACCTAATGATCTTGATCAAAATATGATGAAATTCTAGATACAGAATTCAAAATAATTACTGCAAATATGGTAAAAACAACTCAGAGAAGGTATCAATATTTTTCCAAGAGACCACAGACACCCAAATAAAAGAAGAAAGTCAATTCATGATATGAAAATAGAATTTAATAAAGAAATGGCCCAGCAGTTAAGAGCTGCTTTTACAAGGGGCCCAGGTTCAATTTCAAAGCACCCACATGGTGGTTCACGATCATACATAACTCTAGATCTAGAGGATCTTTGCTCTTCTCTGCCTTCAAGGGCACTAAGAGTACACACAGAGGCAAAACATGCCTAACATAAAATGAATAAATCGAATTTATAAAAATAAATAGCCATACTGAAGACAACTCTAACCAAAATGATGAGGGAAATGAAAAATTAAGTTAAATTAAAACTTCAGTAGAGCCTTATCAAAAAGTGGATGATGTGGAAGACAGAGTACCAGGATACAGAGATATAATATAGAAATTAGAACACTTAGTCAGGGCCAATATTTTTATTAAAGGTATAAATGGAGCATTCAAGAATCCTGGAATTCCATGTATGCTAGTATAGTGGTAGAAGTATTTCATGCAAAAGATACAGAAAGCATATTTAATAAAATCATCACAGAAAATTTCACAGGTAGAGAGAAGCCCAGATACAAAAGGCACACAGAACACACCAAAACAGGCAGGACCAGAATAACATACCCACCCCAACATATTATAGGCAAAGCACTAAATGTACACAACAAAGAAGAACAAAGAAGATATACTGAAAGTTGCAAGAGAAGGGCCAACTCACATCTAAAGCCAGGCTCAGCTTGGTAACTACTGACTTTTCAATCCATGCCATGAAAGCAAGGAGGGCTTGGACTCAAATTGCTCATTCTCAAAGATCACAAACTCTAACCCTGTCTAATATCTCTGGTTAAACTATCTGTCATAATTGAAGGTAAAAGAAAAACTTTCCATGCCAAAAGCAGGCTAAGAGAATCCATGCCCCCCACGATAGTCCTATAGCGGATGGCAGAAAGGGACAGTTCAATCTGAAGAGGAAAACAAACTCAAAGAACCATTGTAGGAAACCTAAAAGATACTATGATGTTCATTAAATAAAAGAGGACCAAGAAATCCCCAAATACCACAAACTCAAAGGAATGATGATAGGCAGTAATACTTTCCTTTCAATCAAAATTCCAAATATCAATGATCTCAATCCCCTCCCCCAATACAGAACAACAGACTGGATTAGAAAACAAAACCCTTCTTGTTGCTGCCTCCAAAAGACACATCTTACTGCCCAAGCCCGGGGTAAAGGGTAAAGGGGTAGAAGAATGTATTCCAAACAAACAGAATCAGGACATAAGAAGGTATGGCTATCCTAATACCTTATAAAATATACTATTTCAAGTCAGTTCTTGTCAAATGAGATAAAGAGGGCTATTTAATACTGATCAAGGGATCACCCCAACAAGAAGATATCTATGTGCCAAATATTGGCCCATCAAAATTTATAAAATAAACACTACTAGACTTAAAATCACAGATTAACACCCAACAGAGCCATAGTGGGTAACCTCAATACACAATTATCACCGTTAGATAGATCACCTGCACAGAACAATTGGATAAACACTGCAACTAAATACGATGAACCTGACAGGTAGTTACAAACACACAAATGCCAAAATCACACAGTCTTCTCAGGACCCCACATAACCAAGATACACTACATATCAGGACACAAAGCAAGTCTCAAGAAAAATAGGAAACTTTATAAACAACTACCTACATTCCAACCAACCACAATGGAATAAAGTGAGAAATAAACAGGAAAAAGAACTATCCAAGCTCATGGATATTAAACAGCACACTCTCTAGTGATGAAGGAAGGAAGGAAGGAAGAAAATACAAGTACCCTGGAATTAATATAGAAATATTAATAAGTGATATTGAAACACACAGCCCTGTGGGATACAAAGGAAGGAAGCACCAAGAACAAACTTCATAACTCTAAGTGTCTGTATTTTAAAAAGCAGAGAGATCTTAAAAGAAGCATCCTGATAAACTCTATGGTAAGGGAAAAAAAAAAAAAAAACAACCAAATAGACTCCAAAGAAGTAGACAGAGAACAGTGAACACCAAGGCAGGAACCAATGAGTTAGAACTGGAACCAAAATCAGGATCAACAGTCCTCCCCAGCTATGTACCCGTAAGCTACAATAATGACCATGGGGAAACTCACTTTCTGATCAAATTTGAGGCTCTCTTCATAGGAGGGATCACATGTCTAGTATATAAATCTGGCCAGGAACCCATGGGTGGGAGTTCATAGTCCCCAGGGTTGAACAGATTACTATTATTTTGCTAAATGAACATAGCATCAATCTGCCCTCTAAATCTACTACCCATAGATGTCCACTATCCATAGATTAATTCAGACCTCAGAGAACTTTCTTTGTACAGTGGATGGAAACTAATGCAGAAACTCACAACTGGCCAAAGTGCAGACAGTAAGTGTCAGCGGAGCACTTGGCCACTAATGGAACATCTATACGATGTCATCCCTAGGAGTCAGGGACCAGCATAGAGAAGGAGGAAGATTATAAAAGCCAGGGGTGATAGAGAACCAGAAAGGGCATCTTCTAGGCATGATAGGAGCATTACTCTCATAACCTTATGCAGTCATGGTTGCCTGCACAAGACCTGCACAAGAGCAGGCCAGTGAATATTCTAGTCTGGAGAATTAAGGGGCTCCCAAGGCCACACTCCTAACTGAGGAGCTACTGATAGTTGATGGCTTCTCAAGGATGAAGAGTCAGTTTTCTTTAAGGTGTGGCCACAGGTAGATCAACCATGATCTAGTAGATGGGCCTACCCTCAGGAGTATATGACCAGAAAATTTTGGACTGGACTGGTTATTTTTAAAAGGTAGGGGCAATGCAAAGCTGTAGACGTGAGGAGATGGGGGTGGATTTGGTCAGAGTTGGGGTTGCAGTGGGGAGTGAATAGCATTAAAATATACTGCATGGATTCTCAAATAATTAATAAGCTTAACTCATTAAAAAGGAAGCGATGGGATGTTGTGTGTTGTTTTTAGAACTCCACGCTGTCACCTTCTCAAAGGCCACGCTCTCAGCTCCAAGAACGCGCTGCAGCTGGCCCCACTCCTGCCTCCAATGGCTAGCAGCTGCCAACACTCTGGCCTTCCTCCCGCCCACCTGAGTCACCTTGGATGGAAATACCACACAGCTTTAATATTTTAAAGCCAGCCAGAGAACACAACCTCTGGGCACCGAATCTACCGCTCTAAACTCATCAGCTATCCTTAATCAGAATTCTTATGGTGGTGGAAGCCACCACCAGTTCTAGTTGGCCCCAGACTTTACATGGTTCCTCCTCCTCTCTCTAAAGCCTGGCCAAAAAGCCCTTTATGTATGTATCTCTCTCTCTCTCTCTCTCCTCTTCCTCCTGGGACCTGGAAAATCCCACCTCTCTATCTGCACTCAATAATTGGCTTCTGCTATCTTTATTAACATGATCAAGAAACAATTAGGGAACTGGATTTCAGTTATCAGCTCCTCCCCCTACAATGACATAAGAATTTGATGGAAAAAAGAATAGTCACATATCAAACCACATGATCCAAGCTGGGTGTGGTGGTACAAGTCTGTAATCCCAACATTTGAGCTGTAGAGGCAGGAGGATAGAGTGAGTTCAAGACCAATTTGGGTTACAAAGTTAAAAGCCTGTCTCACAAATCCAAATCCAAAACAAACCAAAAAGGAATCCTGTCCCCTTCCACACATACCCATCACAGGATGTAGGCTTTGAGAAGTAGTGATGGGTAAAGGCAGAGAAAAGCTAGACCAGGCAAAAGAATGGACAAAGTCAAAAGAGAGACAGTGAGCTAAGGGGTGCTAATTAGAAAGATGTAAGTAAGGGTTGAAGAGACAGCTCATACATTAGTCCTTCCTCTACAGTCAGGAGGACTGCAATTCAGACCTCAGGTATCCCCACAAGGAGTAACTGAACCCCAGCTCTAAGAGGGGCAGAGACAGTAGGATCATTGGGACTTGTTCATTTTTAATCTACCCAAAAAAATGAAAACCCAGGTTCAAAGGCAGTGACAGAGGAGGATATCAGACTCTGCACTCATGGACACGGGCATGCATACCCATATATGCACATGTGTGTACATACATTTTCACAACAAACAAAAAGACAGGAGACAAGTATGATGGGAAAGACAAAGACTGGACAGGAAAGAATGAGCACACAGTCACATGTGTGGTACAGAGACAGCAATGGGAACCAAATGTCAAAATGGTGTAACACTGAGACACATTTCCAAGGCTGGGAGTGGTGACCCCAGTGCTCAGGAGGTAGAGGCAAGATGATTGGGAGTTTAAGGCCAGCTTGGTTTATGTGAGCTACTATCTGACAAGACAGAAAGAGTGAGAGAGAACAGAAGATTCAAAACAGGCGTGCACACACACATTCCTTCTGCTCACACACTCTTGTGTGAGCTTTTCAGAAAAAGGGTTCCAGTTTTGTGAGGTTCTAGTTGACCAGACCGCTGAGACACCCGACACCATAGCATCTTTGTTCCAGTCCCTATGCTAGAGGAAACTAAACCACAGGCCAGAAGCTGCCCCCTCCTGTGCTAGACAGTTAAGGCTGTTTTACTTTCCATTGTGTCTCCTACAAAAGGACACTATAAATCACCAATAAGGCATTGTTTTGAATTCCTTTTCCCCTCCCACCCCAAGACAGGGTTTCTTTGTATAACTCTGGCTGTCCTGGAACTCACTCTGTAGACCAGGCTGGCCTCGAACTCAGAAATCCTCCTGCCTCTGCCTCCAAAGTGCTGGGATTAAAGGCGTGCGCCACCACCGCCTGGCGTTTGCATTTCTTGAAGCTTCACATATTAAGAAAAAAACAAATTGTAATTCACTTTTCCTTTAGATTTGATTGTGAGATGTCTTAGTCAGGGTTTTACTTCCGTGAACAGACACCATGACCAAGGCAACTCTAATAAGGATAACATTTAATCGGGGCTGGCTTACAGGTTCAGAGGATCAGTCCATTATCATCAAGGCAGGAGCATGGCAGCATCCAGGTAGGACTGGTACAGGAGGAGCTGAGAGTTCTACATCTTCATCTGAAGGCCACTAGGAGAACACTGGCTTCCTGGCAGCTAGGCCAAGCCCATGCCCACAGTGACACTCCTACTCCAACAAGGCCACACCTCCTAATAGTGCCATTCCCTGGGCCAAGCACATTCAAACCACCACATGAGGTATTCTGAAAATAACAAAGGCACATCTAACTAATTACTGAAGCCTTACTTAGGCAAAACCTAAAATAGATAAATCCTCTGGGACTCCTTATCTATAATTCCATATATATATAATATGTTTCAATAGTAATAAAGTGTGGATCTCTTTATTATCTGAATGTGTAAAAGGCATCACTCACAAGGGATTGAAAGAGGATGTGCTCATTCCCACTAGGAAATCACCCTCTTCCTCATCAGCCCAACAGAGCAGATGCAGTGACAGTTCTGAGCACTTCTTTTCCTTATTAAATAACCACATCCAAGTCTTACTGTGGAGTAGCAAACTTTTCAGTTTCTTTTAAAAAAGAGAGAGAGAAATCATACATACAACCCTTGTTATAAATTCAGACCAAATTATTGTTTGACAATACAATGCTTTATTAAGCTTGATACAGTTACTACATAAGAATCCTGTGAAAAAATGGGCTATGAAATTATTTTACATCTGGATCCCTGTATTATAAAGTCTGTCCTCAAACTTTGTCACCTTGCTAAATCCTGACTATAAGCGAACGTGACTAAAGGCAGCAACCATCTCCCTGGGAAGAAAAGACAAATCTTGTCTTTCAGTTGACCTGTCTGTGACATCCGAAGCCCTCCTAAAAGCTAACGGCCCTGAGCCCATCTTCATGTAGTCGCCTTCAGGGATGAGCTTGGCACAGCACCGGGATGGGAGCACAGTGTCCACACGGGGTCAGCCTCGGAAAGAGCATCTTCCTTCCAACTCGTTAGCATTGTTCCAGATTATTCCAAAACTCCTTGGAGGGCTGAGACTTCTGGGAAGGAGAAACAGAGAGGGGAAGAAGAAATAGGTTTGAATACTGACAGAAATGGAGAAATGGCCCAGGCACCCATATCAAGACCTAGATGTTAGAAACAAGTCGTTTTGTAAAATGCTCTCCAACATGACAGAAGGGGACCGGAGTCACTGTTTCTGACATCCCCTTACCAGGCACGGGGGGCTCGGCCATGAGGTGCTTGTGGTTGGTAAACAGCTCTGTGGAGTCGTCTAGTGACCTTTCCTCTAGGTCTGACTCTGGGATTGGAGTACAGCCACCTACATGAAAAATGCAAACAGTATTTTAAGCAATCGCTAAGGAAACCTGCCTCTCCACACAGTGACTACAACTTGGAAGTACACTGCACAATGACAACATATGATGTGACAGCAATCTTCAAGAGTGAACCAGAAAAGTTCTCTAACACTGAAGACATGGTCTCAGGATTTGAGCTTGGTGGCAGTGACAACAGTATTAGCTTTCAGATTTCCTTGTTTGGTCAGAAATAACCAAACCTATATCAAATACAATACCCATAGCATAGCAACCTCTCTGCAGAAATTCTCTTCCATACGGACCATCGAAAATGATGAAATACTGAGAGTACACACAGGAAGGGAAAGAGCACCCACTCCTGTGCAGAGGAAGGCCACTGGGGTTCTATGGCCACGCCCCTGGTGGATGTTCTCTGGACTTCACTTTCTCTGAGTTCCACACCTTTAAAGACAGACATTCCCCACTTCATAACGCAATAGAAAAGCTATGAAACGCCTTGTGGGACATTTCAATATGAAAGTGATTTGGGGATGAGCTGTTTTTCAAAGCTTGGATATAACATTTCACTATATTCATCAAACTCCTGTGTGGGAAACTCAAACTCATCTGTGCTTTCTGACACATCAGCAGCATAATCCACTTTGCTACTGCTTCCTGGAAGTGGACGAGCGCATGTTTACTGTACATACACTTTTTTTTCCGAAGCTTTTCTTCTCCTTAATGAAGTGTGATCTTGAGTCCTTTTACACACTGAGTCCAAAGCCTCGATGCTGAGCTTTGGTTTTATGTATGAAAAGTTTTATGAAGCTCATGACATTTTGAGAAGACGGCGTGAACAACCACCTTCACATCACTTTAGAGGGCAGAGGCGAAATCCAGCTCTGATGGAAAAGGCACCTCGCCACCCACTCCCCTGTGTCCTCACCGAGAAATAAATAGGTGAGGGAAACAGGAGAGAAAGGAGTTTCCAAGTTCATAAAATGAGAGGTTCCCTGGGAACCCTAGGATTTCCCATCAGTGGGTGGGGCTGAACTGGCCTAGTTCTGTCTGCAAATAGCAAAGCCCCACCTGTAAGGAGAACTGGGCTGGTTTTTAGTCTCTTTCCAAAGCTAATGACAGGAATCATTATTATCATGCACTTTCTAGGTGATTAAAGCTCCACATGTATTAACTGTTAATCTCTGCACATCATACCAGGAATAGATATTCTCACTTTAAGGATAAGAAAATGTAGGTCTCATGAGATTCAGTAAATTCCCAAGGTCACATATGTGTGCACTGGTTGGCCTTTTGAGGAAGCCTACAGGATAACCCTTCTTCCTTGTTTACTCCCTCTAACTTAGGTGGAGAAAGCAAAGCAGGGCTTGGGGTACTAGTAAGACCAGTGTCAGGGAAGAGCAGGCATGCTGGTTACACTTAGTCCCCATTGAAGGACCACTGTCCCCACAGAGAGAGGCAAAATCCAGTCTCTACTGTAGACTCACAAATCAGTGATTTCTCCATCCCCACAACAGACAAGGTCAGAAGAAAGAGGGGCCAGGAGGGACACTCATGCAGCTCCCTTCACACACAAGCAAACTGCATGAGTGTGGCAGAACCACGCCTCCAGTAGGTGGGAAACTGCACGATATTTTCTATGTGCATGAGAGACATGAGTTTCCATGGATGAGGTACTGCCCACCTTGGCTTCTGGCTCACTCACTATGAGACAAAGCTATAGCCAAGAACTTAAGAAGTATCCTGGTTCTTTGTCACATGGGCACAAAAGGGAAAGTCAATAGCTACAGATAAACCATTACCAACATCACCTCTTTTGTGCCCAATGCTCTGCCCTCCTGATGCTGAAATGGGCAGTGACTGTGTATAGTTCCTCTTGATCCCTTAGAACTTCCCATTTTCTGACCAGACACACCAAGCGACTGATCAGTCACTTGTTCTAACAATACAGGTCACTTGTACCTCCATGTAGCCAGACTGCCCAACCAAGTCCTGAATCTCTCCTTGCCTTAGCCCCTATTTTATTATAAAACTAAATGATACTGGAAGTAGTTATAAAAATCAAATCCTCAAAATGGAACTTTGAAGTAAGAATGGCCACTCATCTGAATGAAGGGCTCCATGTCTAGCTGCTAAAGGGGATGGTAATCACCCTGGTATGCAATTGCTGGTCCACAGTTAATGGAGGTGGGCATGCAGAGGTCAAGATAGACACCCAGCTGCCAAGGAACGGAAACATCTATAGTGATAAGGATTCTACATGGGGCAGCTGATTCTGTGGACCAATAACTTGCAAAAGGAAAATGGCAGGCTCAGTGAAGCTAATAGGCTATGTAAGATAAACACAGAAAGTCAGACACCCTCCTGGTCTCACTAGTCTAAGTGAAGCCATCTTACCATCTTACCAGCACCAGAAGGAACCTAGGATCTGGTTACAAATTCAGAATCCCAAGACCAAATCCCATACCAAATTCAACCCCAATGCTGCAAAAGACAGATGAGTTTATCTGGTGAGATTTTTACTAGGAGATTACATATATATATATATATATATATATATATATATATATTTACATATTTGTATACATATATGTGTGTGTATACATATATATACACACACACATACATATATATATCTGTTAAGACATTAAAAGTAAACAATAAAAAGAGAAAAATAAGACATAAAACTTTCAAACTAGCAGACCCTCTGAAGCTTATCCTTGGAAGTGAAGCCTGGCTCCCATCGATGCCAACTGAAATACCCTTGGCTTAGAGACCATTCCATGCGAAAAGAAAAAAAAAAAAAAAAAAAAAAAAACCAGAGCTGGAGGGAATTACCCAGACACAAACAGCTTGTGTGACAGGAGCCAACAAACTGGCAGGTTCAGCAGGAATTGGGGATTCCTGACCCATGACCAGGCAAGGAACTCCAGGAGGGTAGGAACTCACCAGTCCTGTGGACCTACTATGTGCTGGGTACTCTGTGCAATGCAATATGCTAGATCATTCTATCATCAAACAACCCTACTGAAAAGAGCTCCTTTTCATGCCACTGTTAACTGATGTTAACTACATCAATAGCAATTTGGATAATTGGATAATTCTCCAATCATCTCTTCTACAAAGTTTCCTCAGGCAATTTTCTCTACCCCACCCCCTCAACCCTCAGGCCATATTTTTACCTTCTTCAGTAAAGGAAATTTGGAATGGGGTTGAACCAGAAGGAACTTAGTAATAAAGACATCAATTTATGATGGTACAAAAATCAATGAGTATTCAGCAGAAACTGTATATAGAATTTTAGAGTTACAAACCTATTTATTTTATGTGTGTGGTGGAGTGCAGTGTGTGTGCTAGGACAAGCAACATGTGGAAGTCAGAGGGCAAATCAAGTGTTGGTCTTCTCTGGCCAACATGCAGGTTCCAGGGTTGAATCCATGTTGTCAGGCTTGATTCATGGATTCATCATGAATCAAATAAGTAACTTGCTGAGCCATCTTGCCAGCCCCACTTAGAATTCTGAGTTTGTTCTCTGTCTAGACTGGAGTATACAGCATCATCTGGTCTTGATGCCCAGCAGTAGCAGAAAGCTTCAGATCCCATCCCAAGAGAAAATATCAGAGACAGTGCACCGTATTGCTCAGCTCTGAGTCTTGGGAGGTTAAGTAGCTTGAATATCCAGTTATGACATTTTCAACTTCAACAGGTTTATCAGGATGGACCCCCATCATATGTCATCTGTATTTTCCTTTTTTGGCTTTGGTCTTTCCATACTCAGGCTCAATGAGGTAATGGAGCCATACTCAGGGCAGGGGTGGGGCAATGATCAGAAGGAAAGACTTAGTTGTAACTGGCCCAGAAGCAGCAACAGCCCAAGGCTAAGTCCTAAGGCATAGAGGACAGGACATGGGACACTGGAAAGACTGAGCAACAGAGTGCCAGCTTCCACCACAGAGTCCTGGAATTGGACTCTGCTATCGGCTGGAGCAGCCACTTTGCCCTTATTTTGGACCCCTGTTTATGTGCCTTTGAAGGGAGAAGGACGGAATAGGTAGGCAATAACAAGATTGAAGTTTTAAATCTTGCTATTTAAGAAGTTGATATTTCTTGCATCCTGCCTTGACACTGCAGTGAGCTGCCAAACTTGTTGGAAAATCTTAATTTATGAAGTGAAATTGAGAGATTATGTCATTTGCCAAAAGTCAGACAGAAAAATCTATACAGTTGAAGCCTAGATCTCAACTGTATCAGCATTTCTCAAAAAGACTTTTCAAGTTTCCTATCTCAACTAATACTTTTAAAAATGTTTTTTGTTTTGTTTTGTTTTGTTTTGTTTTGTTATTATTTTTTTGAGACAGAGTTTCTCTATGTAGTCCTTGCTGTCCTGGAATTTGCTTTGTAGACCAAGCTAGCCTCAAACTCAAAGATTTGCTTCCTTCTGCCTCTGTCTCTCAAGTTCTGAAATTAAGCCACCACTCCTGGCTTACTCCAATACTTTTTAAAAAAATGTAATTTAAAATATGTTTAAAAAAATTACTAGAGGGGTTAGAGAAAGGACCCAAGGAGCTGAAGGGTTTGCAGCCCCTTAGCATGAACAACAATATGAACTACTACTCTCAGAGCTCCCAGGGACTAAAACTCCAACCAAAGAGTACACATGGGGGGACTCATGGCTCCAGCAGCTATGTATAGCAGAGGATGGCCAAGTCAGTCATCAATGGGAGGAGAGGACCTGGGCCCTGTGAAGGTTCTATGCCCCAGTGTAGGGGAATGCCAGGGCCAGGAAGTGGGAGAGGGTGGGGTGGTGAGCAGGGGGAGGGGGGAGGGAACAGGGGATTGTTTTACTTTTAGGTTTTTTTTTTTTCTTATTTTAGTTTTCTTTTTTCTTTTGGAGGGGAACCTGGGAAAGGAGATATTGTAAATAAAGAAAACATCTAATAAAAAAAATTACTAGAAAATGAAAGGAAAAATAATGCCAGCGTTTATTTTTAAGAATTAGAGTCAACATTTGCAAAGTCCCTTGTCAACTGCTACATATTTTCAACATCTTTTTTTCCTCAGTTTGGGACAACAGAAAGCCTGCAACCAGATGCTAGTGTCCAGCCACTGTAAGCAGTGCCACTTACAAGACATGGTCGGCTGTAGCTAACAGGATGCATTAATAACAGAACTCTAGAACAAACCAGAATCTTAGTTATCCTAAACCCCCGACAGCCAGGGACTCTTTTTGGCAACAGCACACTCCCACTTCACCCATTCATCCATACCTCTTCACATACATCCTACTTCCAAGTTGTCACTTTGTTCAGAAAATCTCTCCTCACCAATGCAGGCATCCAAGTTTTGCTTCCACTTTGCCTTCCACAGTGATGGGAGATCACTTCTTCTTTCTACTGAGATCTTTAAGAAGATGAGTTCTCATTGAGGAACTCTAACATGTGAAGGCAGAACTCTGGATGCATTTTCAGGAGAGAATACCATTTTAGGTAGCTGTGACATCACGGAGTTTTATTAGAATTAAGCTATATTGCTCTGAAGAATTTCTAGATCAGTCTGGAAACTTAAATATAATAAATTTCAAAAATGACACATGTATTATGTGTTGTAAGCAATCAGAATAAAGGAATTATAAAAAAGGATTTTAAGTTAGAAATTATATCAATGAGCTTAGAAAAATAAGACTGTAAAGTACCATATCATTCATAGTTGTACTGCAGATTCTGTATATGATCACTTATGCATTTGTAAACTGGTAATTCTTGAACACATGCACATAGAAACACTCTTCTGCTCAGAAAATTAGGTAGAAAATTCTACAAAAAAATTTCAACCAATTACCCCTGTATTTGTAAAGAACACAAGGACTTTTTGCTGGGAATCCAAGTGATTCTCAAAGCTGTTTCCATATTCAAAGGTGGATTGTAAAATGGATAGACTTTCTTCTTATCAAGAGGAATGACTGTTATCAACAAGACTCCCCTGCCTTGTGTGTGTGTGTGTGTGTGTGTGTGTGTGTGTGTCTGTGTGTGTCTGTGTGTGTCTGAAGTTGACCAGTTGTCCTGCTTAAAACATATTAAAGACTAAGTTGTAAAGCTGGACCAATGTTTTATTTTTAATGAGCTCTTTAACAGATATAAAAGGAAGCTGACCAGCAGAATTTCAGTTTTTCTTTTTTCTTTTTTTTAAAGGAGGTTGACCAGTTGACCTTTTTATTAAACGATGAGTACTTACTAAAGGATTGAGTATGTATCAAAAGGTGAACAGATATTTTAATTTTTTTTAATTAGGTATTTTCTTTATTTACATGTACATTTTCCCTTTCCCAAGTTCCCCTCCAAAACAAACAAACAAAAACAAGAACAAACCCCTTTTGCCTCCCCCCTCGCCATGCCTGTCACCCTACTCTCTCCCACTTATTCGCCCTGGTATTCCCCTACACTGGGGCACAAAACCTTCACAAGGCCGAGGTCCTTTCCTCCTATTGATGATCGAATTTGCAATTCTCTACTATACACCTGCTGCAAGTACATTCAATCCCACCCTGTATAGTCCTTGATTGGTGGTTGGGTCCCTGGGA
>JADRCD010208399.1:0-13022 GCA_019843815.1 Montemys delectorum | reverse complement strand
GTATGTGTGTGTGTGTGTATGTGTGTGTGTGTGTGGATGTGTGTGTGTGTGTGCATGTGTGTGTGTGTGCATGTGTGTGTGTGTGTGTGTGCATGTGTGTGTGTGTGCATGTGTGTGTGTGTGTGTGTGTGTGCTCACACACATTTTTCCCAAACGTTTTCTATATAATGTACATGGTGAAACTATAGGCAAGAACATGCTTCAGAATTTTTACAAAGTAAACATACTGTGTTGTTTTTTTTTGGGGGGAGGGTCTCCCTCTCTCAGAAATTGTACCTGAGGGGCTTTCTAATATAACCAGTAATTAGTCATTTTAATTTTAAAATCAGGATCTTGCTGTGTAGACAAGGCTGGCCTTTAATGTCTAATCCTCTTGCTTCAACCTTCTCGGGGCTAAGATAGGAAGCATATGCCACCACACCCAACCAGTTATTTATTTTTGTTGATGTATGTATCAAGGGTTTATTCACAATTCATCCAGTTGGTGAACATTTGGACATGTTGGGAGGAGTGTGGCTGTGACTTTGTGTATACATTTCCCTTAGGTGTGAGCCTACATGGGAATTGTGTACAGAATGGGCAGAGTCAAGTGAGTAGATCTTTGCCTGGCGTCTTTAAGGATTTATATGGTACCATTTTTTTTTTTTAAAGATTTATTTTATTTATTTTATGTGTATGAGTACACTGTAGCTGTACAGATGGCCATGAGCTATCATGTGTATGGCTGCTGGGAATTAAACTCAGGACCTCTGCTGGCCCTGCTCACACTGGCCCTGCTTGCTCAGCCTGCTCACTCCCCTGCTCCAGAGTAATTCACTGTAGCTGTCTTCAGACGCACCAGAAGAGGGCGACAGATCTCATTACGGGTGGTTGTGAGCCACCATGTGGTTGCTGGGATCCGAACTCAGGACCTTCGAAAGAGCAGTCAGTGCTCTTACCCGCTGAGCCATCTCGCCAGCCCTATGGTACCATTTTTAACTCTAGATTTTTTCCTCTTTCTTTTCTTCCCACCTAGAAGGATTCAAATATCATTCCCTTTACCCCCAGCTTGGGAAAGAAAAGTCCAATGGAAGCATCAACTCAGGATGTTTTTCAAGAACTACTTAATTTTGCAAACATGGGAAGATCCATCAGGGTTAATTCCATTTTATCAGCATTAAGAGAAATGGCCCAGGTAGAAATGTACCGTCTATGCCCAGAATGGCATTTGGGTAGAATGACATCCATCAGAGGAGACTCAGAGGTCAGGTGAAAGGGTGTAGTTTTTACAGCCCTGGGACCAGTGCAAGTCTGCTCCGTCCTCAGTTCATGTTGGAGGGTTCCTTTAAGAAAAGAGTGCCATCGGCAAACTTGACTTAAAGGTTTCAGTCACTGGCAGAAAGGCTTTAAAGATAGCACGCTGGACAGAAATGAACCTGTACCTCCTGCACAATGATTCTGTGTATCTCTGTCTATAAGGTGCAGTTATCGCCAAGGCAATGTTGCAGAGAAAGATGTGAGATGGCCTCTGATTGGAGAACATAAACCCTGGAAAACAGAAATGACTTTGGAAATGAATGCTGTGCTTGCAATGAATTCAAACCCTCCTTCAGTCAGAAATCTCGTCTCACTGGGCACCAGAGGAGTCTCCGTAGAAAGAGGCCTATTACTGGAGAATCCTTCTTCAACGATTACAACCTGATTGTGTATCAAAGAATTCATGTGGGAGAGGAATCATTTAGGTTATGGTAAATGTGGGAAAGCCGTCAAATTACCCTAAGTATGGGAATCTTTCAGCACCCTCTGTGCTTTCATGAAGCATGAAAGAACCCGTATGGGGGGTGCTGACTATGATGTATCCATTCTGGCAAGTCTGTCAGCCTCGATTCTTTCTTTGTTTTTCACCATAGGACTCACACTGGAGAACAGCCAGGGAGATGTAATATGTATGAAAAGACTTCCTCTGGAGTCCCCTGCCTTAATATTCATCTGAGAATTCACAGAGGACAAAAGCTGTATGTATGCATGGAGTGTGGAAAGGCTTTCATTGGTGGCTCATACCTTACTAAGCATAGAATTCACACTGGAGAGAGACTGGGAATTGGAAAAATCCTTCAACGGCAGTGGTCACCTCATTGCATGTTAAGAAAAAAAAAAAAAGACAAAAGCAACCAAAATCCTTAACAGAAAGAAGTCCCATGTGTACAAAGAGGGCCTCTGTCAGGCACCAGAGGGTTTATACTGCCTCTGCTGAGAAGCCTTGTGGAATTTTAACTACTGTGGCAAAGCCTTCAGGAGTAGCCCCTCCTTGATGAAGCCGTAGGAGTCACATATGCATGAGGTCTTTTGCTAGGGTGTCCAACAGGAGAAATTTCCAGGGCACCATTTTCTCAGGTTAAATACAGAGGTGTCACACTGGAACAATTTCTGGGGGACTCAATGAACATGGATGGCAGTGACTATCAGAATCTCTTTATTTACTGTTAGAATTTATACTCAGGCATAGTTTGAAAATACAGCAACTTACCATCTAGTCCATGGAATAGGACCTATGAGAGATTATTTCTCTAATAAATTAGAATTATTTTGCTACTGTCCAACATACTGAAAATGAACCTTAGAAACATAATAAATTAAACCCATCTGAGTTTACGCTTCATTAAATCCAAGACCAGAAAAAAATTTGAATGCTGGTGACAGGATTGAGCGAAGAGGAAGACTTTATTCTTACTACATTTCTTTCTTATATGCAGATGCTTATTCATAAGCTATTTTAAGGGTGCACTTGTAGTTCAGTGGCAGGGAGGGCTTGCCTAGCATTTGTGAAGCCCTTGGTTCAATCCTAAGCACTACTGAATAAAATAGGAGTTGAATGAGCATGAGACCATTTGAATAGGAGCTCTGCCTGCCCCGCCCCCCCCCCTGTTCCCCCCCCCCCCCCCCCCCGTCTATGGACTCAGCACAATCAATGTAAGGGTTAGTAATATCTGGTGGGATGCTTCTGTTCAAAGGATTCACTTGGAATTAACCTGTTCTACAATAATGTGGAGAACCCTGTCAAGATGCATTTCTTTGTGTTTTAAGAGAACACAGTGGGTCTGGAGTGATGGCTTGGTTAAGTTATGGAGTGGTTAAGTGTGCTTGCTGTTCTTCCGGAGGACCTGAGTTTGGTTCCTGTCACCCACATTCGCAATCACTTTTGACTCCCTCTCCAGGCTATCCAACTCTCTTTCAACATCTGTCAACACTCAAATATACACATGCGCACACATGTACCCCCTCCCCGCAGACGTACACACGCACCATCACACACGTGCTGTGCACACATGCATTTGAAGTAAAAACAAATATTATAAACTCTCACACTAGAAACAGAAAACACCGTATACTGTGTGGAAAGCCTCCAGAGAGCTTTTCTTCCATAGTTGCTTTATTTGATGGAAAGGAAGCATTAGCCACATATGTAACTTGAAGGTCTCTAACATTTACATGAAAGAAAGAAAGAAAGAAAGAAAGAAAGAAAGAAAGAAAGAAAGAAAGAAAGAAAGAAAGAAAGGAAAGGAGACAGAAGGAAATGGATGGCAATGATTTGGCTCAGCAGGTAAGGTGCCGGCCCCTAGGCCTGATGACCTGAGTTTGATTCCTGAGACCCATACGGTGGCAAGAGAGGATCAAGTCTGGGAAGTTGGTACCCATATGTGTAGCATAGTGCCCATGTACACACATGCACTAAATAAGAAATGAATGAAATTATCAGTAACGTTTTACTTTACCTCTGTGCTCCTTAAGCAGCAGGTACTCACGCTGGGGTATTTGCTGTATTTCAGATTCTGTGTTATTACACTGAAGTGGCTACTACATTAAACATCACAACTGTAGTACATTAGGGACTGAGTTGTACAGAGCTCTTTTCTATTATATTTGTCTCAGTACAAGTCAACACTCAGGTTTTTAGTAGATTTCTATTTTTAAAAAATAAGTAGTCTCTGGTTTACTGTGGTTTGAAATACAGTGCTTCGGTCATACTATGATGTGAACGCATTTCAGACAATCTGCCTTTTACATATTTACATGTGTATTTACATGGTTAACATAAGTGGTTGAACACTTATGATTGCTAGGTTTGTGTTTGATAATTTGCCCATCTGGAGGCTAATGTAAGTGTTCTAGGCATGTGTCAGATAGGCTGGGCTAAGCTATTATGGTTTTAGCATGTGTTTTAAATGCATTGTTTGTGTAGGTACTTGTGGGATGCTAAGCTCTGCTCTTACTGCACATCCTCAACCCCTTAAGTACATTACTTAGTTACCTGCTTTACTCATTTTCTTGTTAGATTTATTTGGTTTGCGTGTGTACAAGCTGTTGTGCCCATCAAGATATGAGATGACAACTTTTGAGAATTGGCTCTTTCCTTCTGCCATGTGGGTTCTGATTGTCTGTTTTGGCAGCCGGTTCCTTTACCTATGCCGAGCCAGCTCATTAGCCTTTATTTGGATTTATTGAAACAGAGTCTGTTGTCTTAGCTAACCTGGAACTCAGTGTGTAACCCTGCTGGCCTCAAATTCACAGTAGTTGTCTTTATCAGACTGTCTCCAGTGCTGAAATTTTTAAAAAAAAAAAAGATTTACTTATTTATTTTATGTATATGAGTACACTGTAGCTGTCTTCAGATACATTAAAAAAAGGGCACTGAATCCCCACTATGGATGGTTGTGAGCCACCATGTGGTTGCTGGGAATTGAACTCAGGACTTCTGGAAGAACAGTCAGTGCTCTTAACCACTGAGCCATCTCTTCAGCCCCCAGTGCTGAGATTTTAAGAATGAATCACCATTCCTACCTTAAATGTAGTTTTTATGTATACTTTCAACTTGAGCATTAGGTCTCTTGGGATATAATGCTATTATAAATTATGGGGCACCTGTATCTGGAATTTAGTTCTCTGAGGCCTGAACTATATTTCACATTGGTGTGCTCCTTCACATTTTAACCTTCCAGTAACATCACAGTTTAAGCCAGAAGTCTTTTCTAGCATGCATCTCCCTATCAGTCACTTGATGAAATGGTAGCCTCAGGAGGAAGAATTGAGTAAGAGGGCTGTTGCTGAAACAGCTGGTACATCTATTGGAACAAAAGATGGTAAGTCTGTTTGCCCCTGTGCGGTAGAGCCCATCTCACTCTGTCGGCGACTACCTGTCATCTTCTTAGGAGTAGCAGGTAGCTGCAATCCTAAAATTGTGCTGGAAAGTGAAAATGTTCACTTATTAGAAGGACACTGCATGGAGGGATGCATAGGCCCTGAATAGCCCATTAAGAAAATGATTTCCCTTTCGAAGGCAGCCTTGAATTCTTGACCCTCCTATTTCAGTCCATGAGTGCTGAGATTACAGGCCCCCAGACCTGGTTTAACAAACTGCTTAGACAAAAGAAAATATCTGTGTCCTAATGGGGTTTCTACTGTGGTCGGTGTTGTACATGCACATATATACACTCTTACATCCATGTGGGTGTTTAAAACTTTTTATGTATGAAAAAAGGTAAATAGATGCTCATGTAAATGGGAAATCCCTATTTTAGAGGGGCTATGCAGGAAGTGCAATCCCAACTGAAAGAGGTTGTTAAAATTGTGTGGAGACCTTGGATTGTGTCTATGTAAGTTTTGGCAAGATGAATGAAGGCATAGCTTTTGACTTCAGTTAGATTTGATTTTATTCGTGGGGCTGCTCATGTAGTAGTGAACTGAAATGGATTTACACTCTGTGCTTTGGTCCCTCACAAAGTGTTGTTAAGTCCTGCCTTGGCAGAAGCGTGGTGAAGTGTGTTCCGTTCCAGGGCCGTGCAGTGCCCGACCTGAATCTATTGTTCTCACATGCCTTGTACTGCAGTTCCTGAGCTCACTGTTCCTCGGGGTGATATTTTTAGTATTGACGTTGATGGTTAGGTTAGGGATGATACTGGAGCTCCTCTCCTGTACTGAAAGCAAAGGGAAGCAGGCGGCTCTCCCACTTACCTGCTGACTCTGAGACGTATTACCGGTAGTTCACAGACGGCGTTGCTTCCTACACTCTGGTGTACATGATCAGGATTGGGAAAAGGCTGATGATGCTCATAGGCTGGAGGCTTCCTAGGTGGGCAGAGTTGTAAGGTTAGAGGGGGGAAAAGTATTAGAAACTCCACTTGGTTCATCAGCAGGTGAATGATGACAACTGGGATTTGTGTGCATGAACAAAGCAAGTGGTTGACTGGACATTGGATGTATATCCTTCGGGGTGAGAGCGCAGGTTGGGATAGCAAGGAGCATGATTCCCAGTTCTTACCCATCATGGTATATGTGTATCCATGGCAGTCAAGGCCTGGGATTGTGTGGCTCTTCAGTACTAAAATTACCTAACAAGAACTTTACCCTATTCCATAGTTCCCTTATTCTCCCAGTGTTGGCATTCTGTCTAAGCTCCAACCCACAGTTACCTGGCAACAGCCAGGTAGGCCTGACCCATTATAAAAGGGGCTGCTTGCCCCCTCCTCACTCTCTCGTTTCTCTCTTGCTCCCTTGCTTTTCCCTTTTCCCCTCTCTCCCCATTCCCTTCACCCTTTTCTCTCCCGGTGCTCATGGCTAGCCTCTACTCCTCTCCTCTTCTCTCCTCTCCTCCCCTCTCCTCTTCTCCCCTCCCCTCCTCTTCTCTCCTCTCTTCTCCCTCCCTCTCTCTCTCTCTCTCTCTCTCTCTCTCTCTCTCTCTCTCTCTCTCCTACTTTCTTAACTCCCCTCCCTGAATAAACTCTATGTTATACTATACCATTGTGTGGCTGGTTCCTCAGGGAGAAGGGATGCCTTAGAATGGGCCCGATGAGGCACCCCTTCCCCCATGCCTCACCACGCCTCCATAGAACACATCCCCTCCTCTCTTTATCTTTTTATAAACACATCACCTAGGATGCCTTGAAGGCCCTTAGTTTCTGAGGGGAGTTTATCTGCCGTCTTAATTCCTTCCAGAGAGGAATCCCTAATGGAAACAGTTAATCTACTTTCTGCTGCCTGTGGACAACAAAAAAAGCTAGAGTTTGGGAAGGTGAATGTAGAGGGCCATGATAGAAATTAGGAACTATTTTCATTCATTTTCTGTTTTTAAAGCCATCAGGTGATGTGTTTATAGAAAGATAAGGAAGTATTAAGGTATGTTCTATGGGGGTGTGGTGATGTATGGGGGAAGGGGGTGCCCCAGGGGGCCCATGCCAAGGCATCCCTCCCCACACGACCAGCCACACGACAGTATAGTATAGAATAGAATTTATTCAGGGCATGGAGAGGGAGTTAAGAGGGTAGCAGAGGCAGAGAAAGGGGGGGGGGGGGGGGAGAGGGAGGGAGAGAGAGAGAGGGAGGGAGGGGGGGAGGGGAGAAGTAGAGGGCAGCTATGATCACATGGAGAGAGGGGGAAGGGAATGGGAAGAGAGGGGGGCAAGGGAGCAAGAGGCAAGGGAGAGGCTAGAGTAGGAGAGGGAGGAGGAGGCAAGCAGCCCCTTTTATAGTGGGCTAGGCCTACCTGGCTGTTGCCAGGTAACTGTGGGGAGGAGCATACCTAGCTGTTGCCAGGTAACTATGGGGTGGAGTCTAGACAGAATGCTAACATCAGGCTTAATTTTCCCCAATCTAGAAGAGAGAAAGTGGCTGTTAGCTTGATAGTGTGGTGGGCAGTGGAATGATGGCATAACAGCAGGCCTCGGGAAGGGAGGAGCCAATTGAGCTGAGGAGCCAGTTGAGATGTCAAGCCAGAGGCCTTTAATCTTGTTCATCTTACACCTGCTGCCGCAATGTGAGAAAAGTCAACTAGGAAATTGTTATCCCACTTTCCGTAGATTATGAAATAAGGTAGAAATCCATTGTGAGAAGACTCCAGGAGATCAGATCAGATACAGTATGTGGCCTAGAACATCCACAGGCTAGCTCAACCACAGTTGAAACCCTCAGGTAGAGGATGCCAGTGCTTATTCTTTCTAGAGGTAAGCATTGACGCAGGCAGAGGTGGTGTGGGACCTATGGTGGAGCCTGTTAGCCAATGTCTGTGGGTCCAGGAACCGGTTTGGTTCAGTATCACATTCCCCTGGGTGAAGCAAGTGTTCCAAACTCATGTGACCATGCCTCCAAGATATCTTTCTGGAAGTGGGCCAGTCAGAGGTGGCATGCTTTGTCATTCGCAGAGATGATGGAGGTAGCCCAACATTTCTGGGTGTGGAGCTTAATGACTGAGATATTTGAGCTTCTCTGGGTGACAGTCTCCCCAGATGCAGAGCTGTTATCAACCTTTAAGCTTCAGGAGAGGGCAGATAATGGGGTGAGCTCCTGAAGTTGGATGCTGACCACTCTGTATGCATTTTTCCATTCACAAGGGAAAGCCTCCGTTCACCCTGTATGAGTCTCTGATTCCTCTGGAGGCCCAATATCTCCATCCTGTACTCCAGTGGTCATGTCCCTGGTGACACCTTTGAATGATGTGAGTCCTTGGAGAGGGACAGAATCTTTCTTGTCTCTTGGTGAGTTTAGGGAGGCCAACACGACGGGTGATCCAATAGTCACCAACGTTACCTCAAGTCAGTGGCTTGCAAGACAGTTGCCTCATGTCTAAGTAGAATAAGAAACCTGGACAAGAAGTGACAAGAGCCAACTTAGATTTGTTAAGGACAAGTGAGAAAGGCAAGTTTGGATACTTTGTTGTGAGTCCTTCCAGAGACTTTTACTGGTGGGCAGTTATAGTTTTGAACTCGTAGATTATAACCTCCTGCATTCTGTCTCAGTGGGCTCTCCGCCCCTTGCATCCAATTCATCTTAATGGTTTCATAGTAATTCTTTTACATGGGCTTCTGAGGAGGAATATAGGGTGATATTACATTTGGTAATATTATTTGGTCCTGTAAGTGCTGCAGTGTATTAACATTTTATACACATGCTGATATATACCTGAATATATGCTTGGATGCCACAACTTTCCATTGCTCTTATGAAATATATGACAGAATCAACTTAAATCAGGAAAGTTTGCATTGTCTGATAGTTTTGCAGGTTTCAGCCCAAGATCTGCTGGCTCCATTCCCATGGGCCTGAGGTGAAGTGGACTATTACAGCATGGGAGCTTGTGTCAAGGGAACACCCTCACTCTATGACCAGGAGGCAGAGAAGTTACAATCAGGGACATAGAGACACCCCTCCCATCCCCCTGTGACCCACTAATTCATACTAGACTCTACTTCCACCTCCTAATAACTCAAGAAATTAGTTACCCATTGGTGATGTCCATACTCTTGACCCAGCCTCCTCTCGGTAGCACTACTTTCTTGGGGCTGGACCTTCAATACATGAGCCTTTGTCAACATTTCATATCCAAACTATAGTGATGAACACACTTGGATTAATTTGTGTGAGTGAAATTTCTGGATCAGTGGGAAGCCGTGGAGAAAGGATGACCAAAAGTGGGGATTAGAGGCAGACAGCAAGAAGTCTTCAAATTGAAATCCAAAACCCGGGCAGTGGTGGCACCCGCCTTTAACCCCAGCTCTTGGGAGGCAGAGACAGGCGGATTTCAAGTTTGAAGCCAGCCTGGTCTACAGAGTGAGTTCCAGGACAACCAGGGCTACACAGAGAAACCCTGTCTCAAAAAAACAAAACAAAACAAAACAAAAACAACAACAACAACAACAACAACAACAAAAAACAAAATACAAAATACAAAAACAAAAAACAAAAAACAAAACAAAACAAAATAGAAATCCAAAACCCTTCTTAGTGAGAAGGGTGACTGAGGGGGAACACTCAAGTTTAATATTAGAAACTGAGGCTGACTCTTACCAGAACAGAAGAAGAAAGAGTGCACTTTGATGGAGGGTGACAGAGTGTGCCAGCACGGCAGTGCAGCAGAGAGAAGGGCTGTACCAGAGGGAAAGCTGGGACAGGCTGCAGAGTTGCTATAGAAACCATAGAAACCGGTGCAGAAGGGCTGGAGGGATGCCTGAGAGAGCACTTGCTGCTCTTCCAGAGCTGACAACTGTCTAATGCCAACACCCAACACCTTCACACAGACATACATACAGGCAATGCACACAAAATGAAAATAAACAAGTTCTCTGAAATAGAAAAAAAGCATTAAAACAAACAAACAGGTACAGAGCAGAAAGGATGAACTTGGCTGATCTGAGAGCTACATGGTGGCTCAATGTTTGAGTAATGTGCTTAATAACTTAAATGTGTATTTCTAGGACAAGCAGTTATCTTTACAAGGTAATAACTGAGCTTGCTGCTTTGAGAAATATTTAAGACAAGAAACGAACAAAAACCAAAAACAAAACCAAAACAAACAAACAAACAAAAAAACCCAAACCAACCAATGAAACAAACCAAAAACCAAAAACCAAAACCAAAACCAGAAGCAAATCAAAACAAAGCAAAACAAACAAGTAGGAAGTACCTTTTCTTTTAGAATTTACAGAAAATACCGCCAACTTGGCCCAACCAGAATTGCATTGTAGCACAGTGCCATCCCATTGAATGCTACTAGAGCAAGACTGCTGAAAATACACAGTGAGTCTGGTCCAGGTCACCCAAGACACTGGTGCCTGTTTCCCCTTTAGGGCTGCAGCTTGGCTTAGCTACCAAGTCAGCAGACCGCAAGGACCTTTGGGTCTCCGGAAGGCACAGTTGCGGGTGGTAGAAACAGTGGAACCTTCTATATCTCTTGCACCCAATATAGCTTGTAAGCCGGCTTCCCTTGTGGGTTTCCCTGGGGCTCCTGTGGCCCTGTGCCAACCTTGCCATGGAAGTACTTGAGTATGCTCCAGTCAAGGAACATTGTTTATGCTACCTTGTACCGGGGAGCTGGGAAACAAAGCTCTTCAAACCAGTACCATTCTCAAACCACTGGCACTAAGCAGCTGGTGAGCAGCTGTACATGTGTATTTACAAACACATAAAGAAGTCAGTCTGTGCACGGGAAGCAAGATTATTTTGTCAAATCCTTAAATAGGTGAAGTGAGGTGAGTACATGTCCTAAGCGGTCTCCTCTCCATAGCACCACTGTCCAGGCACTGAGCCGTCAACGTTTCCATTGTGAATAGTGTCAAAGGTTCTCATTCTGACATATTGAATGTGGTGTTTTGCCTTATTTCTGCCTTGTCTATTATGAAAGAATTTATCTTTTGCATGAATTTGTATTTTTATTTTGGTTTATCTTTATGTTTGTCTCTGCTAAGAAAATTAGTTTTTAAAATTCAGATGGATTTTATTTTAAGGCAAAGTCTTGGGTTGAGAGAATGGACTCAACCTTGGGGTCCTTCTTCCTGGAAGCCTGTTTCATAAGTGCCAGAGTACATGTACCCCGAATTCTGCCAGAAGCAAACACTTGCTTCTTATGTATCCATTGATTAACTTTTCATTTTGATGTTAGTTTTTTGAATATTTTTTATTTGGGACTGTAAAAGAGGAAAGAGACCGTCTACTCAGTGTGGAGCTGGAGCCTGGAACCTGGAGCCTGGAACCTCTCCTTTCTTTGCCTCTCTGACTTTGTTCACAGAACACACAGTGAGAGCCCTAGACCAGATTCTTAGTGAGCTTGGCTCAGCCAACTCCTAAGTGTCTTTTCTCAAAAAGATCCCTTAAAAATGGCATTTGCCAATATTTGGATTATGATATTTCTCAAATGAAAACTAAGCAAAGCCCATACTAAGATTTAAGATTTCTCTGGACTGGAGAGATGGCTCAGTGGTTAAGAGCAGTGACTGCTCTTCCGAAGGTCCTGAGTTAAAATCCCAACAACCACGTGGTGGCTCACAACCATCTGTAATGAGATCTGACGCCCTCTTCTGGTGTGTCTGAAGACAGCTACAGTGTACTTACACATAATAAATAAATAAACCTTTAAAAAAAAGATTTCTCTTTAAGTTTTATTTTACATATTCAAATCTTAGACTATTCTGGAGTTTTAATATTTTAATATTTGTTTTGAGATACTGAAGTTTTTTTCCTCTTTTTTTCTTGCATACTTTTCCAAAAAAACAGTTTATTGAATAATTATTTTTTCCAGGACTGTAATTCTGTGTTTATTCTAAACTACATTTTAATGCATATTTTTTCCTAGACTCTGTTCCATTGTCCTGTGCCACTGTTAGAGATACTATAGTTATAATAAAGTAATTTCATAGTATTTACAAAGCTTTGCCATAACACATCAAACAGATTTTTGTTTGTAACTATATAAGAATCTATAGAGAAAACTCTCGTTTGTCATTCTGATGCCCTTATTAAAAAAATCCCTAAGGACTTCCCATGATTTCTTTTTTACAGTTACATATTTCATAAGGATGCTGTGAGAATTAAATGATATATATGGAATATCCCTACAGCAATGCCTGGCCCTGCTATATAAAAGCTAATGTAAATATTATGGAATTGCTGCTATCATTACTTTTTTACAAATGCATGCATGCATGCATACATACATGTAAGGATTAGGAAGTTTGCATTAATTTTCAAACTTTTGCACTCTAACTTGTAATTTTATGTTCTTCATTGTTGTCAGTATGTAATTGAAATATAATAAAATTGATGACCTTATAATGGGACCAGAATACAATTACCAACATCAGGAATGAAAAGAGGTACCAGCAGAGACCAAGCAGACATTGGGAATAAGGTCTAGTCTTAATCTGTAGGCTGCTTTAACAAAAAGGCTGTAATCTGAGTAATTTATACATAATATAAATTACAATTACAATATAAATTCTGGAGGCTGGGAAGACCAAGAAGAAGGCATCAGTAGGTTCAGCCATGCTGCTTCGACGGCCTGATCCTTAAAATCAATGCCTTCTTGCTGTGTCCTCTTACCAGTGTGGAGGGAGCCAGCAAGCTCCGGCAATCTGCTTTTATAAAGGTACTAACCCCACCCATAGAACAAATCACTCTCAGTGCACCGTGAAGCCACGACTACTTGGGCACTAATAGCAAAGATAGTATAGGAGATCTGCAAACTAATATGCCTTATGATTATACACACATCAAGCCCCCCC
>JADRCD010208398.1:0-15323 GCA_019843815.1 Montemys delectorum | reverse complement strand
CCATGGCCTCTGCATCAGCTCCTGCTTCCTGACCTGCTTGAGTTCCAGTCCTGACTTCCTCTGGTGATAAACAGCCATGTGGATATAAGCTGAATAAACCCTTTCCTCCCCAACTTGCTTCTTGGTCATGATGTTTGTGCAGGAATAGAAACCCTGACTAAGACACCCTCAAAAAAAGAAGCTGCAAGATAGGATCCAACAGCAACCCCTCCATGTTTGTTTCGGAGCCTCATTCAGTTACCTGATCCTCTAAGCCTAGAAATTTGTGTTCAGACCAAGAATGTGTCTTGGTTAGGTTTATTACTGCTGTGATGAAACACCATAACCAAAAGCACCTTGAAGAGGAAAGGGTTTATTTCCCTTACCCTTCTAGGTAACCCTCCATCACTGAAGGAAATCAGGGCAGGAACTCACACAGGGCAGGAACCTGGAGAGTGCTGCTTACTGGCCTGCTTCCTAAGGCTTGCTCAGGCTGCTTTCTTACAGTGCCCAGGACCAGCAGCCGAGGGATGGCACTACCAACAAGTGGGCTGGATCCGCCCACATTAATCACTAATTTCAAAAATGTCCTACAGTTTTGCCTACAGCCAGATCTTACGGAAGCATTTATTGATTAAGGTTCCCTCCTCTCAGATGATTTTCGCTTGTGTCAAGTTATATATAAGACTATCCAGCACAGCAGGGGAGAGGGTTTCAAATGCTCAGGTTCATGATCAGTGAAGACAATCAGGACAATATTTTTCAAAAGGCACGTTTCTGCAACAGACAGTTCTTTTAACCGATCCCCTCAGGAGATAATGTCTGCACTTTTTGCTTTCTGTGTAGACAGCCAGATCCAGAGATGATAGCAGGCCTTAGTTCACTTAAGAATTACATGTTGAAATCAAAGAGGGAAAAAAAAACCCCTAAACTCCGACATTTGATTTGTTTAACACACCTTTTTCAGAAATGAAAAAACATCAGAATTGCCAGGATCTCTACCCATGTTATTCATTTTAGATTGGTTTGAGAGGTAAATTCACATGTGAGTGCTACCATCTACTGTTAGTGCTACTGAACTGAGCAAGTGGGCATGGAGCAGCCCGTCCCGTCCTCAAGGAAGCACACAGCAGATACTGTTAGGCTTGCAACTCAATAAGCTCTTCCCTGGAACACAATTCTGCTAAATCGTTTTCTGTGCAAATAGAAGTGATGGGTCAGATTTCTATCTCTGTGACTCCAGACAAGTTAGTTACACAGGCACACTCCCTTATGAAATTTAATTTTGTGATGGTTAAATGTGGCATAAAGTAAGTCTGACATGAATACTGTGAATTGCTTTTAGAACTATTAGATGTAACTATCAGAGGAAATGATAACATTGCACCTCCGTCTTACGTGTAATAAACATGATGAGTTACTTAGTTCATTTCTTAATTCTCTTGGCTCTCCAGGAGGGCTCAAATACAATTTCACACACCGAGCTTTCACCCACTTTCATAATCCAGACTGCTCGTTGCTTCCACACTGAGCACATCCCTCAGAAATGGAGGAAGGTTAGGCTGGGTATGGTGGTGCATGCCTTTAATCCCAGCATTCGGGAGGCAGAGGCCTACCTGGTCTGTACAGCCAGGACAAGACCCCATCTCAAAAACCAAACAGAACAACAACAACAAAAATGGAGAGATGTTTCTTCCTCAGCCCTCACCTGAGGGAGACGTAGAAGGAGAATGAGCACCAGCAGACAGGGTACTGGCCTCAGCCACAGCGCCCGGGGGAGGCCTCTGTGGTCACCACAGTGAGCTTATGCTTAGGGCCATTGGTGTAAAGAGGGCAAAGGCCTTCACACCACCAGCCTTGTTGTTCATCCCGCTGAAGCTCCTCTCCATTCAACCAGAGCTCATGTTTAGGATAGCTCTTTCCTCAGTCTCTCAACTCTCTAGTTCTCCCCTGCCAGCATTTACTGAAAAGTCGTGTACATTCATAAACTTCTACGAGTCGTACATAGAGCTCATTCAGAGAACAAAGAATGAAGTAAGTAGACAAAAAGGATTTGACCACCGGCGAATGCCCTTCCAGGCCCATTTACACACATGTGTTCAAATCCATTTGCACACGCATACTCATAGTTTCAGGTGCTTTTTGTTTAAGGAGCGTGTGTTCCCTAAGAGCCTGCTCTGTGTCAGTCCCTGTTACACATGGCTTTTGAGATCCTAAGTACTGCTATCTTCTGCTTTACTATTTGTTTTATACTTTATGTTTGAACTGATCTTAATCTTTAAAAATGTAAAAGAAAATGTGTCTGTCTGTGTATACTGTATACACATACTCCTGCACATGTGCAGGCTCCAGAGGTCCAGTTCTATCACTGTCCACCTTGGTCCTGTAAGACAGTCTCTCACTGAAGCTAAGCTGTGGCTGGTAAGCTCTAGTGACCCTCCTGTCCCTGCTTGCCAGAGCACTGAGACTACAGTGTGTGTGAGAATGTGCCTAGTTCTGTGGATTAGAACTCATTCTCTGTGCTTGCATAGTAAGAACTATTATCTGGTGAGGCACCTCCACGGCCCCTATTATTAATCTCTGAAATGTTCCTCAAGTGCTTAGAAAAACATGAGTAGAGACTATATATCCCTCACTTTCTGGGTACACTGGCTCATTATATCACGTTAGTTGGCTTGTAACTATGACGACGTTCCTTGAATGATCTTAAGCATAAGGCTCAACAGAGCAAGAACAAAGGCATCCTCAGAGAGGGTGTGGCCAGTGGCCCATGTGGAGTGGCCCATGTGGAGCGGCCCATCACTGCTGGCTCACTCTCTTACACAATGTGTGGGATAGGGCAGACATCTCTCTTCATTTGTTTTATTTAGTTTTGTTTTGTTTTGATAGATCTATGTTGCTTAGAACTCTATGTTCTTGTTGCTGGTAACCTATCAATTTCTAAGAGGAATAGAAATCTCTTCTACAATAGTCAATTTTTCCATTTCAATAGTTTATATACATGTATAAACTATAATATATATAAAATACAGATTAAATTGTATAATTATATAGTTTTTAATATAATATGATATAATATATAATACATAGTATATAACATATACTTTATATTGTATATATTGTTTCACATACCCAACATCTCTTATTAAATTCATGAAAGAATACCTTTCAAAAGAATTGGGATTTTAATTTGATATGATTAAATTTATTTCTGATCACAGTGTCTGATAAGATTTCTATCTCTTGTTAGTGTGGCCAGACCTAGTATTGCTATTGGAAAATAATTTCACTCTTTATGTATCTTTAGTTAATGTGAAAAGAATATAGATTAAAAACCAATACAATAAGTTGTAGGTAAAATAATTCTAGATTACACATCTATCAGGACTCGAGTTACAGGACCTCACTCTCCAGCTTCCAGTTTTTTGTAACTAACAGTTAATGGGCATCCTTTTTTAAGGCCTCTTTTTTCCTCTTGGTATTTCATTGTGAAGTGGTTGGTTATGGCTTTCCCTTCATTTATACTGCTTGAGATTCACTGATCTTCCCAAACACAAATAGGGACGTCCTATGAACAATTCTGAGAAATTCTTAGAATCATCCTACTGAGTAATGCCTCTCCTTTATTCCTCCGAAAGGTCCTATTACATATGGCAACTCTCTTCTGTCCTTTATAACTCTTAACCAGTTAGCAAATTTACCACTTTATCTCATTTCTACTATGACATGCACACTTCTTCTAGCACATTAATATTCCCCTTAACTATATTTATCTGTATTTTAATTTAGGCTTTCTAATGATACTTTACTTTTTAAATGTTCTATTCGGTTTTCCTTAATCTTGAAATAGTTGTTATTATTATTATTATTTATGATGATGGTGATGATTATTGAACTTGTCTCTCTATGTAGCCCTGACTGATCTAGAACTCATAGTGTAGACTAAGCTGGTATTAAGCTCAGAGTTCACCTGACTCTGCCTTCCAGGTGCAGGGATTAAAGACATGTGTCACCATATCCAGCTTAATTTTATTTTGAGATGGGGTCTCTGGTGATCTATGCTGCCCTTAAATGCATTATTCAGCCAAGGGCAACCTTGATCTCCTGTTCTTCCTGTTTCCATGCTCTGAGTGAAGGCATTACAGGTATGCATTCTCACACCCTTTGAAATTTGCCTATTTTTGAGTCTTCTTTCAAAAATATGTTTAATATACTTGTATTTTATAGCGAATATTTTCAACATCTGGATTTGTGGGTTATAATACTAAAGTTTGTCGTCCGGCGGTCTTCTCCCTTAGATTCTCATTATGGAGTCTGTACTTTTGTTTGTTTTGTTTTTCAAGACAGGGTTTCTCTGTGTAGCCCTAGCTGTCCTGGAACTCACTCTGTAGGCCAGGCTGGCCTCAAACTCAGAAATCCGCCTGCCTCTGCCTCCCAAGTGCTGGGATTAAAGGCGTGTGCCATCATGGCCCGGCTGGGGTCTGTATTTTCAATTGTTTATTTGTAGTATGACTATATATTGGTAATTCTTTGGGGCCTATGATTAAATGTGTACCCCTCTGAAGAAGTTTTACATGCTTCTGCATAGTGCTCCAGAGGGATTCTAATTTGATACCAACATGAAGACCATGTTTAGAATTTTCTGAATATCTTTTTCTCTTTCATCTTTTTAAAGATAGCATGGCAGACTGAATGAAGAGGAAGAGGTGGTTTAGGGATAAGAAAAACGATGCATGAGACCTATGTGATGTAGTTGGTAAGGGGGGGCCTCTCTTTGGAATTCACAGCTGAGCAGACCTGGGAGGAGCAAGCCAGTTCTTTGTGCAAGGAGCCTCATTTACAGTGATTTAGAAATGTGATGTAATCTTAGGGAATTAAACTAATACTTCACACATAGTTCACCAGGAAACATTTCTCCCCTATAGCTCTTTGTGTATGCTGCTCTTTCTGCCTGAAACTTTCTCTCTCTTCCTCATCCACAGAAATTTATCTTTCTCTGAGATGCAGCTGAAGCCAGTGCCTTCCACCATATTACCACTGCACCCCATGCTTAATTCCACAGGGTTTAGACAACTGACAATTTCAAGGCAAGGACCTCAAGGCTGACTCCATGGCAGGCTTCAAATTGATAGTTCAGAAGATGAGGCCTAAATTTCTGTTTCCCAGAACTGCATAAGTCCAGGCAAGTCAGTTACTGGAAAAACCCCAGGCCTCAGGCAGCCAATCAGAAACTGCCCCACCATCACAAGCTGCTCACCACCTGGTCTTAGGCAAGGGCAGAGTCAGCAACAGTTTCCAGCCCCCTAAAAATGGTTCTGGAAGGTCCCTAGAGATAGAGCCAACCAATTAAGATAAAGGCCACCTATCCCTCCCTGGAATTCCCCTAATGTGCTTTAAATTGGGCCTGTGAGCTTACCTGGAGGTCTCCATCTTGGTAAATGGTAGACTAAAGTCTGCTAAAGTCCAGCATGCTGCACTTTAGCAGAATAAAATGCTCTTTGTTTTTGCACACTACTTGAGTCCAGGGTATCATTCTTCTTCAAATCATGGACTCTTAACCATATTTTGCATAGTTGAGAAATTGTGTATTTTTGAACTCATGTTTTTAGAGTTCTTTCCCACAGCCTTAAGGGCTGTCCTGGAGGTTACAGTATTCTACCATTTTTCTGAGACATTAGACACACCCTCACCTCCCAGACTAATGCCACTTCTAATTATGGAGACATTAACCTTAGGAGGGAGGACATTCCTCAATAACCCTGGCAGGGAGAATATGTCTTGAAGGGGAGCAGGAGTGATATCTATATCCCTCCCTTCCTCCCTCCCTCTCTCCTCCTTCCCTTCCTTCCTCCCTCCCTTTCTTTTCTTTTCTTTCTTTTCTTTTCTTTTCTCTTCTCTTCTCTTTTCTTTTCCTTTCTTTCTTCCTACAAACAAGCTTCACTGCCCAGAAAACATCAGTACTTGTGGAGGCTCACACCCTGCTGGCTCTGTTCCAGAGGCAGGAATTATGTCATGCTGTCCCTCCGTGATCATGAAGACTTGGCACAGCACTAGGAATTAAATGAATACTTGCAGAACTAATGCCTGGACAGAATCTGCTGTGCCAAAGCAAGTTGTTCCTTACAAATGCAGCCTCCACCACAGAGGGGAATATCTGGGAGATATCAGTAGGCTCTATAGTGCTGAAAGACACAGGACAAAGAACGGTTCTTTCTTTGGCGTGGAACTAGACATAGCACTTCCTATAGATCTATAGGAGAATTTCAATATCTCTATGAAAAGGGTGTGTCAAGGAAGGTCTAAGGTGTCTGATGGCCAAAGAGGATCCATTGGTATATCACAGTAGAACTGTGTGGCGCTGGCCTAAGGTTTCACGGATAGAAAGCTCCGTTGTTTTCCTGGAAGACATCCATGCTGAAATCTTAGATGCCTCAACTACAATTTCCACACTACAGATTTAAGGTTTGTTCCATGGTTTCAGTTGTGTGGGCTCTGTAAAGCTCTTTAGATGCTTCATAGTTGAAACATTAACCTACACAGTGGGCTTTACATTTTCATAAGCTGACTGGAACCCTGAGTGACATGAAATAGGCTGCCTGCTTGTCTGATTCATGGGTAGGGTACCGTAGAGCAAGGGTACAGAAGACAGCACAACACAGCAGCACAACATCAACATGCCATGATGCTGGCAACTAAAGATCCAAATCCAGTATATGGGGCTGAAGGAAGGAACTGGCTGTATGTATCAGGCCGAGATAGGGTGGGGTAGAGTGAGCAGGAACATTGGAGACATCCCCAAAATTTGATATTTAACCTGATTCTGACCTCAAAGAACAGGTGGGATTAATGCAGGAGCAGAGCTGAGCCAGAGATCATAAGCCCAAAAGCTGACTAATTAACTATTGCAAAATTAGTTAAAAGACAGGCATACCAACTTCCATTTTTCACACAATACTCAAAAGCTTTTGTTTTATTAAAGATATTGTTAAATGATTGAGGCAATCCCTCTTTATCATCCGCAAATTTCCTTGGAAGTAATCAACACCGATACAAGACAAAAACACGCGGTTCGGAACACAGAATTTCATTTAACAGTTGGAAGAATGTTTTAGGAGGGAAGCATAGTGACCCCAGTCCACACTACTATTCTGTATAGGCGCTGACGATATGGACAGACAGGCAATGAGACAGTATTGAAGAACAAAACCATGAGAAAGGAATGAAAGGCTTATAGCCCTGGATTTCCTGGAACTGACTCTGTAGACCAGGCTGGCCTCGAACTCAGAAATCTGCCTGCCTCTGCTCCCCCCGCCCTCCGCCCCTAAGTGCTGGGATTAAAGGTGTGCGCCACCACTGCCCGACTGTTCAGCTAGTTTCTTATTCTGCTTCGGGCTGGTGAGTCAACTAAGCCACACTTTGCTCTAGCTGCACCTAGACATCTTGTGGCCAGAAAAATCCAATGATATTTCAGATGGTGTTTCTAAAAACTACACCATGAAACAGTTTTTCAGAGTCACATGCTGCACAGACATCACCAGGATTCCTAGAATTTTTATTAAAAATTACAGACATCACAGTAATAATTCTGTCATACCACCTTGTCTTCTAACAAAACTTCCTTTCATGGCCCCAGAGAGCCCAGAAAGTGATTCTTCCACTCCTGCATAGATCTATAAAGGGCTCCATCTCTGTGAGTCTGACAGCTCCAACTCCAACCTATGGATAAGAGAGCAGTAGACTCTGAACATATTTACAAAGTTATGGATTATTGCTTTAAGCCATATGATTCATATGTGAGAGCTCTCTGAGTTTCTAAACTTATTTAGTTATCAATTTATTCTATATAATTTTAATCTCTCTGTGTTTTGATATGCAAAATGGAAGCAGCGCAGCTGATACTTCACAGGGTGGAAAGAAGATAACCACTAGGACTTACAAAGCCTGCTGGGGGACAAGGAGCTTATGTAAATGTCTATTAATTAAACAGTCACGCTGCACAAGTAGGTCAGGCAGTTGCTAAGACTGAGCGAGCACCCCAGCTGGCAACATTGAGGAGAAATGGGCATTTAACCCTAACTGCACTTGTTGCGTTTTATACAGCATATTAAGTTGCAATATTCCATAACCTAATAGCACAGCAGCTTCCACATGATCTTCAAAGAATTTTCTGATAGAACATAAACTTCTTAGAGACAGTAGCTAAAGACAAAAACAAGAAAGCGAGCCAATGACTAATGAAGAACTTGTAAAAAGCTAATCAAAGCTCTCATCCAGATAAAATGAGAAAGTCTGAGGTGCGGAAAGATTTTTTTTTTTTTTTGTATATTGATGAGATTTTTGTATAGTGTCACAGAAAGAAAGCTAAAACATTTAAACTAAGATAAAAAGGTCCCGTGTCTCTGTCTGGGCCCCGAGTCTCTGTCTGGAAGCCTTATTATGTTTCATACCAACATTTGCAACTGATGGAAACACTTAATTTTAAAGATATCTTGGGGGAGGTGCTATCAAAAGATGATCCTGTGGATTTCCAAGTGTCTCTCAACACCTGAAAATGGGGAGGGCAGAAGAGTTTACTCAGCTAGAGCATGGGGGCAGAGGAAAATGGAGGGCCCATTTATTTTTTTCTATATTAAAGGAATACACAAATTTTGTTGGCAGTGGAACAGTTGGAGGTAGCAGATTTATAAGGAAACTGACCTGAAGACGTAAGAGAACATTCCCAGGGAGAATGTTCAATGGCAAATGCTAAACATGAAAAAAGTGGGAGTGGAGTCCCAAGAGACATGGAGGGAGCACAGCCTCAGTAGTGATTGAAGTGTGAGTGCAGCCTCAGGAGTGAGCAGAGTGTGCGCAGCCTCAGGAGTCAGAAGAGTAGAGGAGCTTCTCACAGCAAGCCTCAGGACCATCAGTTACCATGGGTCTGGTCTGTTTGGAGCCCCAGGCTGGGCTGGGACTCACTGTGCCAGCAGGCTAGACTCAAGCTCCTGTCTCAGTCACGGGCTGGGATTATGCAGGTGCCACCATACCAGGCTCACCTGTTAACCTTGCTAAGTTAACCTTGCTGATTCCTGGAACCCACTCCGAGCCTGAGATCAGGTCTAGGTTCATGCTGGTGCGGCAGCAGGTTGAGGTCCGGTTACTGGCAAGGGCAAAGATTAGTTTTCCCCAATGTAACAGAGAGAAGGCAGGGAGATTCAGCAATGGTGCTCTTAGTTCAAAAGGGAAAAGCAGGGCACAGGCTATCTGACCCCCCCCCCCCAGAAAAAGAGGAGGTCAGTCTTGATGGGGTGTGAGGAATAATGCATACAATGCCGGCAACAATTAACGAAGAGGGCATGAATTTGGAAGAGAGGAAGGAGGGGCATGTGGGGCAGTTTATAGGGAAGAAAAGGAAGGAAGAATGATATAATCTCGAATTAATTATAATTAATATATATTAATTAATTATGATACAATAATCTCAAAAAATAACAAATAAAAAATCATAATACATAAAACAGAAGAAAAAAAAGTCTATCTTGGCACTAGGCTTCCCAATAGATATGTTCTTATAGAGGATGGGTTGTATCTATGAGGTAAGAGAGTGCAGAGAGAACTGAGGAAGGGGATTAAGTGGGGCAGTCCAGTCTCACAGCTTTCTCTAGCAGACACTGACCATGTGCAGTGGCAGCTCCACCAGGGAGGAAGGCGTCAGGGAGACTGGGCATAGAAATCCTCTGAATGGAAATAATACAAGCAACTACATTTACTGAGTACTTATGAGGCTACTCACGTGATTTCAATAATTCTAAACAGTTAGCAGATAATTATTGTTAAAAGTAAGAAAAAAGGCTAGGCGGTGGCAGTGCAAGCCTTTAATCCCAGCATTCAGGAGGCAGAGGCAGGTGGATCTCTGTGAGTTTGAGAGCAGCCTAGTTTACAGAGTGAGTTCCAGGACAGCCAGGGTTACATACAAAAATCCAGTCTCAAAAAAAAAAAAAGCCGTAGAGAACCAACCATCTTCCCTAAGGTTATCCAGGTTTAAGGGCTGACTTCAAAGTCCCTGATTTGCCTTCCTTTTCCCTTTTTCTTCAATGTTTGCTTACCCCTTTCAAATGCAGAGTTAGCACCCAACTCCTCTAGCCTCCTCCTTCCTAGCCTGTGGTCTGCAGCACTGGAAATACTCTTGGGGAGTGGGGTGCACCCATGGGTTGTGTCCAAGGTTATCAGCTCCAAGGTAGAGACAGTTTCTGCACGAGTCTAGCATCTACCCTGCAGAGCAGGCACTCAGAGCTCACCTTTCCAAGCAGGCCCTGGCTTCTGTCTAGGGAAGGCTGTTAAAGGGAGAGCAAGTCCCCAACCACGTCTCTCAGCATCAGGTTCCTTCTGCACTGTTTAACACGGGCCCTAAGACCTCTTTGCGGAGGCATTTCCTCCTTCCTTCTTGCTAAAACAAGTTACTTAATTTTATTTTATGTGCATTGGTGTTCTGTCTGCATTCATGTTTGTGTAAGGGTGTCAGAGCCTCAGGAACTGGAGTTACAGATAGTTGTGAACTGCCATGCCGGTGCTGGGTATTGAACCCAGGTCCTCTGGAAGAGCAGCCAGTGTTTGTAACCACTATAGTGACAGTCTCATAACCACTATAATAAGAGACAGGAAGTCAGCACTGAAGTGTTTTGGAGACATGTCCCTGACTAAAGGATGCTTTTCTGTTAGTTTCTCCTCATATTTACTTACAAAGTTATTGTCCTGGAAAGCCAGGGTTTGTTTTTTGTTTGTTTTGTTTTGTTTTTTTTTTCTTATCGCTTGGACACGTTTATTCATCCTCTGCTCAAATGGTACCCGTAAGCTCCAAAGCTAGCTGACTCCATAGATCTTTCTATGAAGGCCTCACTCTGTGCATATAGAGACTGATTTATAATTATCCTGTTAGCCTATCTTCTTGCTCATCTGTAGGTACTAGCTTATGAGGAGGGAGAAAGATGTGAGGCAGATGTTGGGGCAGAGGATGCTGGGCCTTTCTGGAGTTGTTCTATGGAACTGAAAAAAACAAATACACGTGGAATGAGATACAGAGCAGTTCCAACTGTCCACAAAGGGCAGCTCCAGGATGAGGGCTTCCATCACGTGAGTCTGTGCTGAAACTCCTTCCCATGATGACTGAATATAAAAAGAGGTTAGTGTGTGTGCAAATGTGTATTTAAAAAGAAAGCCATCCTCAGAATACGTGAATACATGAAAGCTGAAAACATCCTCATTTTAAATTGAGGGTGGCAGGCTGCTCAGCTGTCGTAAGAATGTGTTGAAAGGGAGGAGTCCTGTGAATTTATGCTCGTATCAGAACAAAAGTCAGTCAGGGACACCATTTAACAAGAAAAATACTGCCTAGAATTGGTTTGCATTAGTGGTTTTATGTAGCTCAGGCTGGCCTCAAACTCTTTATAGTTGGGGCTGACTTTGAATTCCTGATATTCTGCCTTCTTCCAAGCGCTGGAACTACAGGCACGAACCGCAAATTTGCTTTGTAACTCAAGATTTTTCTTTATCTCAAGTAATCAAATAATCTGAAAGTGAGGACATAAAAACAAACATGGAAGTGCTTCCAAAGCAACGGTGTGTCTCCTAATGAGTCTGCTTCGAAGGCGTTAGTACTACATACTCTGTGTGTTTCTAAAAACTACTTTAAAAGCTGCATTTTAATGCCGAAGGAAGCATTTTCAGGAATAAGAAAGGAGCAGGTGGGGTGAGTTAGGGGAGTATGATTGGAATAGAGAGAGGAGAGACAGAACAAACTGCAAAAGAAGGCAGAGCCTAAGGCCTGAATTCAGGCCCCTGGGACAGAAGCTGCCCTCCTGTCCTTAGGTACAATGGAAGTAATTGTGGATTAACAACTGCTGGTAAAAATCTTCAAGATCAGTTTTTACAATGCCACGACGTTTTTTGGATACATATAATCAGTATAAATTTCTAATGAGAGAATCCTCTTAGAGCTCAGGCTCCTGGCAATTTTGTGGCTCCTCCTGCTTCTCACCCCACTCTGATAATGAGATGCTCCACTGCTCCGCCCCACCCCACCCCCCTTCCCTGAAGCACATTCCTGGGGATTTTGTTGAGCTAAAATTAGTTTTTTTCTTTAGAATCTCTCTCAAAGACACTCCAAGAAGAAAATTCCCAGAGATGTGATAAATTCATTGCAGAGGCTGTGCAACCCCTTCTAATAATGAAAGCTGTTAGGTAAATATCTGACCTATAAACACTGAGCTCAAGGACAATAGTATTTTCCCATTTTCCTGACTACAAACAATTAGAAACAAGGTAGCAGAAACAATGCTACCCACAGCTGAAGTGAGACAGGGTCAGAGTCCAGGTTCCAGAAGTAGGATCACGGGGAGTTTTAAGTTTAGGGCTTTTGAGACAAATGTGAGTATTTTGGAAGCAAATAAGTAAAGGACTGCAGTGATACATAAGGTCAAAGATCACAGCTTTTCCTTCCTCTCTTCTTCCTTCCTTTCTGTTTCTGAGACAGGATCCCCACTATGTAGCCTAGGCCAGCCTCAAACTTGAAGTAGACCTCTTAACTCTGGAGTGAGACTACAGGCATCCATCATGAGGCAGGTAGATTGCAAGTTCAAGGCTGGCCTATGCTACAAAGTAAACCCTGTGTCAAATAAAAATAATAAAATAATAATGGTAATAACAACAATACTATAAAGATACAAATAGCACATCAGCTCATTTCACAACAACTTTAATTTCATCAGAGTAACAACTGTTGAATTTTAAGAACTGATTTTCCTAATTTTGGTCTCATTGGGCTCTCAAGACAAGAAAGCCTAGAAACCCAGGAGAGTTTAGTATCCTGAAAGAAGATGGATACAGGAAAGACAGGGGCTCTGTGTATGAACTCCTGAGATGGAGCCTGATGTACAAGCTGAAGCTAAGCCGACCATTCTTTTCTCCTTCAAAACTGAACAGTCAAGTTCCATGCAGCTTCAGACTCAGGAGTCCTTCAGCTTTCTCTCCCTTCCTGCGGGAAGCTGAATGCTGCTCAGGACTTATTGATACGTAAAAATGTGTGTCTTTACTGATCTACTTACCGGTCTGTAATTGTTATGTACATAGCCAATGAATATGTTTGTGACCAAAATATCCCACTTCTTAATATTATTTCACGTATATTATTCTTTGTTGTGAATGGTCATTGCAACTTCCCCTACATACTATTCCATCTTGTTACTAAATCACAGTGTAAACATTATACCACAATGAACCATTTGGATGATTTTCCAGTTTTATACTATTACACGTTGTGCATATGTATTCTTCCTTATGGCTTCTCTCCTTATAATAACAGTTAAGACAGTTGGAATATTTATATTGCCTATCCCTTTAAAAGAAGATTCAGTTAACTTTTGTTGTCCCAATACAAACTGCGTTCCAATCCCTGCCTACTTTAAAGTGACACTGTCTTAATATTGCAACTTTGAAATATTTCATATAAACAGCACATAGAATCTTTTATAAAGTCCTAGGCAACTAGCTTTGGCTTTATGCCACTTTTGACTTGACCATAGGATGCAAACTGAGAAATAACTGACTTGTTGCAAAATAACAGAGGAAGGAAAGTTGTGTGTGGGGTGGGCCTGACTGTCTAGAATACTTATAAATGTATAAAGAATGGGACTTTTTCTGACTGGACAGGGCGAGAGTCGGTGGCTTTTCAAAAGCAGTATGTTTCAAGGCTCTGTGTTCTAAGAACAGGCTGCATTTTCTGACATGAGTCTCCTACAAGCTGCTGGTTGAAACTCTATGGCCATGGAAATAAGCCATAGAAAATCAAATTAACTAAAGCTCATATTTGCCTGAGTTCCTGCACTGATTGGTATAAATATGGCAAGAGTGTTAACATACCCCTCAGAGAAGCTCTATATACCCTGCAAAGGGTTTGAGAAGGAATACCAAGGGAGTGGCTGGTGAGACAGCTCAGAGGCTAAAGGAGCTGGCCACCAGGTGGGACTGGCGAGTTCGATCCCCAGGAACTACACAGCAGAAGGTGAGAACTGACTCTGACCAGGTGTCCTCTGGCTGCCCGACCCCTACACAAACAATAATAAAAACAAAAATGTAACAAAAAATTGAGACAGGAATATTAACTCTAGATATCAACCTACAGAACTGTATATTTGATATGCCGATATGAAATTTACCCATGAACATGGTGGCATCCAAACTTTTACCATGAAGCATAGTATGGAATAAAAACGACAACAAATGTGTGCATGCCAGACTCATATAAGTGTAATGAGCAGTAAACGTGCTTTAAGACACACATATTTTCTTTTATTTAGTTTTCTAAGTACAAAATAATTAATTCCTGGGATGTTCTCCATAAAAGCCAATTTAGTCTTTCTTGTCTAGTTGGCTTGCCTCTGGGAGTCATGAGGTCGGGCAGGGATGGGCTCAGCTAGCCTTTGCTGCTGACAAAGCCAAGGACCCTAGAAGGCAGGGACTCCTTCTCCAGTTACTACCTAGGAGGGAGCATGTGTAGGGTGTGATGTACTCAGGGAAGTAATAGAAATGTGTCAGTGAAGGAAGTCTATGCAAAACTGACAACTTCACAGCTTTCAAACTTGTAAAAAAAAAAAAAAGACCTACTGTTTTCAAATAAAGTGGGTACTCAGAGAAACATAATTTCATGTCTGTTTTCACTTTCAAACCTTCACTTTTCGAATGTTTTTGTTTACATGTACCTAAACATTATATACATGTCATTTTCAGTTTACTGTAAAACTGATGAACATAAATGAAACTATTGCATAACTCTCTTACATGTGTTCAACTGGAAATAAATACCCACTATCATTCTCTGAAAAACACAGAAACACTTGGATATTTTATGTTTTCTTTCTGTCATATTTCCATCCTACTTTTTACCATAATGTATATTTTATGTTTAAAATCATTTTATTGATTTTTATGTAAAGCTAAAAACAGATATATATGGAGAAGAGAGTATTATATTTCTCTGTGATATTTTTCAGAAAATATTACATTGGCTATCTGATTTAATTCACATCAAAAATTTTTACTAGAACTTAGCTTATTGAAATAACAAATATATTTAAATTTTAATAAATGAGGAACCATACAAAGCAAAAGTAATTTTTGAAATTACAAGTAACAGCATCATATAGCACACATAAGTATTAGTAAATATTTTCTATGTAGCACAAGTTTTTCATGTGTGTATAAACCACTATAATCATTTCAATATCCTACTATTAATATCCCCATCTTATAGATGAAGAAGAAGAAGAAGAAGAAGAAGAAGAAGAAGAAGAAGAAGAAGAAGAAGAGGGGTG